>JASDQU010108163.1:213056-257785 GCA_032191745.1 Picea mariana | reverse complement strand
CAATTTGGTCTCTCACTTTGGACTCTATTTTTGTTGTATTTGGGTAAACCCAACTTTAACTTATGCTTTCTTTCCTCATCGCCCCTCCACAAAGTCTCTTACAAGAAAACATTCTCAAAACTTTAATTTTTTATTATTTTAATATATAACCAACATGGATTCTATTTTGAACAACCCTTTACTTTTCCCTTTTGAGTTACTCCAATTGAATTTGCTTTGGGTGCATGGCACTTTCTCCCTGATGCGTGTGCATTGGAATCCAACCAAATCTCATCTATAAGATTAGGTTAGTGGCATTTTTGGTCACGTGTGGGGCCCACAATTTATGAGAATAAAACTCTAGACAAATGTCAGAGGAGTGGCACTTTACGCCAGTAAGATTACCAAATTAGTACCCAAGCCAAATGTGAGCTAAATGAGCGGTTTCTCAATGACCCTTCTAACTATTAGAAGCTTCTTAATCTAATTTAGTTAAACCCTAAACACCACAAACCCTAACCCCCCCTAACTAGAATCCCGGCACCACAGCCGGTCCATCGAGTCAGGTCCCGCTACGTGTGAGTCAAAACCCTAACGCCCGGTCAAAACCCTAAGCGAATTTTTGTAACTCTCGCTTACTTTTGGATGATATCTTCGCCGTCCGATCCTCCATCGGACGGTTAAGAAGGCGGGGTTTGTGGAAGCCGTTGGATCGGTGTGGAAAGTTGTGAACCGCACGATGACTGAAATCGAGGGTTCCACCGCTGTTGGCGACAGCATATTTTGAGAAGAGGAGGGCTGATCTATCCATTGTCTACTCCGTGGAGAGCGAAGGAGAGGGGCTCTGCAATTCTTTCTTTGGTGGGAAGGCGAAGCTGCTTTCTGTCTTGCATTCTTCGCGTTTTAGGTTCCAGGTGCAGCATGGTTGCTTCATTTTGTTCATGAATACGGCCTTACATCATTGTTTGCCTCTTTACAGAAAGGTTTTTAATGGTATTTTGGATTTGTTTAGAAAGTTTCAGGAATTCACATCTCTTTTGGAAATTCAAAGCTATATGGAGATCAAGTTTCTCAACACTGATGGTAGAGGTGAATATATTAGCAATGCTTTCCAATCTTTTCTCATATCTTCGGGCATCTTTTGGCAAAGAACTATTCCTTACACTAGCAAGATGGAGTAGTGAAACAAAAGAATAGGGCTATCATGGAGATTGCTCGTTGCTTGTGTCACTCCCAAGAAAATAAAGCTTTGGATCGAAGGAGAGGCGATTGTTTGCACATGTTCACCTCATTAATAAAACACCTACTCATGTTGTCACAAGTATGACTCCCAATGAAATATGGTATGATAACACACCTTCTATTTGGTATTTCAAAATCTTTGGATCTAGTGCATGGGCCCATGCTCCTAATTAAAAGTGAAACACATCAACATCTCCAGATTCTTGCTACACTTTGGTTGGCTACAATGAAACTTTCCAGGGATATCGCTTTTATAATCCCACCGCTCTGGGTGGTTGAATATAAAGGCAATTTTTGATAAGGTTCCTAATCATGGTGTACAAGGATCTTTCCCATCAATTTTTTAGCACGTTCTTCAAATGGATCTCAGCATGCTTGCACAGATCATGCTTCCTCTCATCACCATGTTGGTCCTCTTCTATATGATTCTTGCCGTGTTTTAATGGACCCTTCTCCTTCATAGTATGATGTTGGTCCTCCCAATACTTCTATGTGTATTCTCTCAAGTACTTCTACAATGTCGAGGCAGACTCCTATGATTGATGAGGACCTTATTAATGACTCATCTAGTCTTCTTGTTGCAGATCTCTCTTCACTTCTTTAGGATACGCTTGTTAGTGGCTTATTTAGTGCTCATCTTGCAGATGGCAATGCTCTTGTTAGTGGCTTATCTAGTCATCATGTTGTAGATGATGATGCTCTTATCAATGGCTCATCTAGATTATGTTGCAGATGGAGATGCGCTTGTTAGTGGCTCATCGAATGCTCATCTTGCAAATGACTTCACTTATTTTTGATGCTCTTGACAACTCGATTCCATTATTCAATGGTGAAGATGGAGATACCTTGCATTATTCGCTTGTGCTGGTTACTCTTCCTTTGGATAGGTCAAGGCTTATACTTATGTGGGCTATCTCCACTCTTGTTGATGCAACAAAGTTTCTTGGTGGTCCATTAGTGTGTTATCAGGAGGAATCTTCTCCACCTTTGGCCCTTCTTGCTTAGATTGTTGAATGTTTCTAAGATGGATCTGATGCATCTAGGTGTTTTGATGGCCTATTTGAGCACTATCAAGAAGAATTTTCTTCACCACGGGCCATTACTTAGTTTTATGATGCCCCTATGAAACTACATCTCCCACCTAAATCTCTTTGGAGCTTAGTCTTGGATCGTTGATGATCTCGATGGCTTTATGAATAGAGATGTGGAGCTCAGGGGGGTGATATGGCCCTCTACCCAACATTAAGGGGGGAGTAAATTATGGAATCTTGTATTGTGATGACTTCTCTATGTGGTCCTATGTTTAACTCAAAGGGGGTGTTGGAAATATTGGTGTAATTTGGATATATTGCCACAACCCATTTATATGTATTATGATGTACTTGTAATTATGGCTAAGGCCATATTTTATTTCATTTATTATATACTAGGTTTGTGGTTAAGGCTGACCTAGTCAAACTTAATATATAGGCCCAATAAGCCTCTTTCTGTTTGTGCTTTTGTTATGTGGGCCAATAACCCCACTTGGGAGGACACCTCACTTGAGTTGTGTATAAATACATACCTCGTGCTCTCATTTGTATCAACTCATTTCATGATCTTTTTGATCCATTATACAGAGTGTGATAAGCTTACCTTTGTTATGTGGGCCCATAACCCCTCTTGGGAGGATGCCTCACTTAAGTTGTGTATAAATTCACAATTCAAGCTCTCATTTGCATTGTTAGTAGACTAAAAAATGACAAAAAATTGGTGAGGCAAAAGAGTAAAGAATATACACATAGATATCTAGTAGCTTTGGTGGATGGCCTTAGAGGGATTACTTTGTCCTCCTGTAGCTTTATTTGTCATTGTTTCACTTGTAGTCAGTTGACAGAGAAGAAACTAGTTTAGAGATGCATAAAAAATGAGAGAAAACCCACAAAATTTGCTTTTATAGACAAATTGGTGTGATTTGAAATCATGTCCCATACTCAAATTGTGAATGCGAGTTTGAATCGACGAGCTTTGGATTGGCTCGTTTGGAGTCGGATCCGATTCAAACTCGAAAAATCACGATTCTTGTATCACTGCTCATTTGTATCCATCTCATCATATGATCTTCTTGATCCATTATACAAAATGTGATAAGCGTAAGGGCACTTGTGCATTTCTATTTTCAACATACTTGTGCTTGGTTTTGCACTCTCTCAAGTACACTAGACCTATCTCTCTCTAGCGTGCTTGTGAGTAGGATTTTTCAGAATTTGGATGGGATTCGGTTCCATTGATTCTTTTGTACACCTTGGTAAATCTTAATTCTGACAATGCGACTCCATTATTTAGTGATGATGAGGATACCTTGCATGATTCCCTTGCACTAGTTACTCTTCCTTCAAATAGGTCAAGGCCTATACCAAAGTGGGCTATTTTCACTCATAGTTGATGCAACATAGTTTCTTGCTGGTCCATTTGCGTGCATGAATCTCCTCCACCTTGATCCCTTCCTGCTCATATCGCTCGTTGTTTTTCAAGATGGATATATGATGTAATTGAGTTTCTTGTTGCCCCATTTGAGCATTATCTAGAGGAATCTTCTCACTGCGGGTCATTCCTCAATATTTTGTTGTCCTTGCAGAACTATGACATCGCCCACCTAAATCTCTTTGAAGCTTAATGTCGGTCGTTGATGATTTGGATGGTTTTATGGAGCGATGTGGAGTTCGGGGGGGGGGTGATTTGGCCCTTTGCTCAATAGTAAGGGTGAATGCAAATTTTGTGAACTTGTATTGTAATGACTTCTCTCCATGCCCCTTATTCAACTCAAGAAGGGGTGTGTTGGAATTACTAGTGTACTATGTACATGTGGCCACAATCCATTTATATGTATGATTATGTACTTGTAATTATGTCTAAGGCCATATTTTATTTCATTTATTGTATACTAGGTTTTATGATGAAGATCAACCTAGTCAAACTTGATATGTAGACTCAATTACCCTCTTGGGGTGCATGCCCTTGTTTTTGGGTTGTTATATTCTTTGCAGTGAAAGTCGAGGTGGATCGACTAATGGTCGAAGTCGAGGTGGATCGATGGCAAATCGAAGGTCAAGGTTAGTTGACTGGGTACAGTCGAAGTCGAAGAGATCGATGGCAAGTTGAATGACAAAGAGGTCAAAGTGCGGGCGCGAGATGATCGACTGGAGACCAAATGAAGGCCGACTGGTAATCCAACTTGGTAGTCGACTGTAACAGAATTTCGAGATTCGCGGGATTTGTAGCCAATGATCTCTATGGATCTGTAACCGTTTTTGGGCACCATTTCTTTAGGGTTTTTCCTACTGTAAAGTCTATAAGGAGGCGTGTTGTAATGCTGTAAAGGCTAATCGTAAGATAACTTATCTTTAGAGAAATCTTTAGTTGTAGGTTGTTGGTCATGCAAATGTAAGCCGAATTGGCTACAGGGTGGTTCTTGTGCAAGCAAGAGGGTATGATGTTGATTGTGTCTTAGGTGTGGACCAAGGTTAGACATGTAACCTTTTATTCAGATTGAATAAGACAACAAGAGAGCATAATGCTCAAGGAATGCTGGTTTTCCCGGTTTGGGTTTCCGGAGTGAAATATCTGTGTACTGTGTGATTGCTTTGTCATTTACATTCTTGATTAAATTCTTCTCTTCTGCTAGGTTTAGTGTGGAAGTGTATCTCATTTCCTGACAGTTTCGTGGGACCATAACCCTCTTTGGAAGGGATGCTTCACTTGGGATGTGTATAAATACACAACTCAAGCTCTCATTTGTATCATCTAATTTTGTGATCTTGTTGATCTGAAATACTAAGTGTTATAAGTCCAAGGGCATTTATTTTTGGCGTTTTTCTTGTGATTGGCTTTTTTTTCTTGGGCACACGTGTATTTTTTTTATTTTAGCACTTCTGCTTGGCTTTTGCACTCTCTCTATCTAGTGCACTATATCTCTCTCTAGTGCACTTGTGAGGAGGCTATTTCAGAATTCGGGTGAGATTTGGTACCATCAATTCTTCTGTTTTGACCCTTATAATCTCAACACAAAGAAATCTCTATTGTTATAAAGAGCACTTTAAACACAATGTAATTGCCAATAAGCTCTGCTGTTTTTTAATCAAGTTCTGCAGACTGAGTTTATGTTGTAGTTCTGTCTTTTTATTCCTCAAATTAAATTTAAGACGACAGATATACAAATAAGCATGTGCAGTTTTTTCTGCACAGATAGTCTATACGGTAGTTGAGGATATGGTTAGAGATGAAAGGGAGCAGCCTTTAAGCAAATATATGAGGGCCTGGCTTTTCAGATTTCAGTTTTCATTGTGGGCTAATATAGGTTGTATTCCATTAGGATATAATCATTTCCCAGTTACTTTCAATAATTGAAATGTTTCAAGAAGCTTGTCGGGACTGGATTTGTCTTGTATTATAACGATTGAAAAATGGACCAAAGGACCTTGTCTGAAAGCTATTTTCTTTGGAATGATTTGAATTTTATTTGCATCTTATATCTTGACATTTATTCTTACGTATATAATCATCAATTTGTTCTGTAAAATTAGATATTGTTTCAGCTATCTTTCCTTCTAATTGTGCAAAACGACTTTCATCTGGTCATCTGAGCATAACACCAGAATTTATTTGTTTCTTAGAGGATAATTGTAGTAGAATTTGCTCCTGTAGGTCTGATGCACTAAGCCTGGAGGGAAACGATGGAATCAGAAGTAGTGAGCGTAGTGAAAGGTGGTACAGAGAAGGCTGCTACATCTACTGCAAATCGACACACATCAAAGTCAGCAAATTACAAGGGATGGGCACGCACAAATCCATTCCTACGATTTGGTTTGCCGTTAATTTCCCTTACCATATTTGGTGCAGTTGGTCTTGCTCATCTTCAACAAGGCAGGCAAGTTAATGTGTTGCTCAAATGGCCACCACAATTTTGGAGTGTCCCGTAGATGTAGGAGACTAATTGGAAACCTTTTTTCATTTTCCAATGCTTCCTAAGCAGAAAGGACATGGAGGAGGTAAGGGAAGATCGTGAGTGGGAAGCTATTGAAAGGACAAAAGCTCTTTCCAGAGAAGGGCCTCTTGGCAAATTTGTGAGGCCTAAGAGCAGCAAAATAAATTTAGAGGATGAACTGAAGGTACGTATTAACCTGACTGCCATCCTCAAAGTTGCAGGTTGCCTAGCCTAAAAAACTGATTTAATTCTTACAATGAGTGAATTAGAATTTCTAGATTTTTGTTTCAAAATGGTGGAATTTTTTTTGTATGATTTATAAACATTAAAAGTAGTAGATGTACGATGCCAAACTTTGTTGGAAGAAGCAAAATAGAAGGGCATTTAAAGTTTTCCATTTTCATGGTCTCTTTTGATTCTCATCGAGATATTTTCTGGCATGGATTGATAATTTTTGTGGTAATTGTACAGGCTTTGCAGCAGAAGATTGATATCAACAAGTTTGAATATAAAAAGATTCCTAGACCAATAGAGGGGGAGTGACCAAAGGTGATGATGATAGTGGGCTCTTCGGAAGTTGCGTCCTTGACAAATTTTTTGTGTACATCTAATGCCAATGTATATCTATGCATTATGGTTTTGCCAAAGTTAGATCTACATAGCATAAAACGTCTAATGTTTATGTTGTATGTTGCTTCTTGTATCGTATACGATATAAGATTTGAAGCTGAAAAACAATTGAAACCTTTTATTGTGCTTGGACAGATTAAAAGCTTCTCTGGATAAGTTGTATTTTAAAAGCTACCCAAAATAAACCCATAACAGGTGGAGTTTCCCATGGAATAGGGGAATTAGATCAAAAGGTCTGCATAAATATTTTTGAACAATTCATAACATCAAACTAATCATGATGTATTTTATGCTCGTGAAACGAGTAGTTTATGTTTTTGCAAATTCTTCCTTTCGATGATGAAAAGTGTCAGTGAGAGGGTTCACGTTTTTTTGTTAATTTTCTTTTTTAAAAATAATGTTCAAGATTTTATATGGAATTATTAGCAATGAAAATGTTATACTTCATATCGAATAAAAATATGTAGTTCCAACTGATTATGAGAAAGTTCGTGTTTTTTTAGCTGATTTTTTCTTAAACAACGTTCGAGATAATATATGGAATTATTAGCTTTAAATTTTGTTTCACTTCATATCGAATAAAAGACGTAGTTCCGACTGATTCAGAGAATTCGTGTTTTTTTGGTTAAATTTAACCCAAAAAAATTCAAGATTTTATATTGAATTATTAGCATTAAAAAAATGTTACACTTCATATCGAATAAAAGGATGTAGTTGCAATTGATTACAAAAGGGGATGTATGATTATGAGAAAAATAAAAAGATAATATGGGTGAGAATGAACCATATTTCTTTATAACAATAACCACTACTTCCTATGACTAACCATATTTCTCTATAATAATAACCACTACATGTGGCTTTTTGCTGTTTTTAAAGCTATCCTATCTTTATATTGCCATAAAATTTTTATATAAAAACATTGCTGCTGGTCTTTTGTTCGGGAAACTAGACCAGTAGCGATGCATCAACTTGTGTATGGGTTTATGGAACTTCTTTCTTGTAAAACTATAAAACTGAACAAAATAGAGCCCATAATTGTCATTTATCAACTTGTCTATGAGTTTATGGAACTTGTCTCGTAAAACTATAAAACTATACAAAATAGAGCCCATAATTGTCATTTATACAAAAAACTAGTTGTCGTCTATCATCTAAATCACTGCAATGAGGTGGGGTATGCACACCCAAACCTCCTATACTGAACAATAAATTAAGTAAACTAAAAACCATGAAATTTAAGCGGTTGGACGATCCTCAACAACATGCACCTGAGGTTGGGGAAAGTCCAGGTTGGTCAGGTTCAGGCCAACCAACTTGTTTGTTGTCAGGTTTAACTTTTGATCAACTAGTCTAACTTGCAATTGCACATCATCGAGCTGCAACAAGATTTCTTGGTGTGCCTCATGTCGCTCGACCAGAATGTGACCCATCAACATTTTGATGTGCAAGTAAACATCAATTGTCTTTAAATACTGGGAATTTCAAGCCCAAGTGCTGCCCTGATCTGGAATCCACGAGTTTGTTGACTGCAACACATCTTCGTCAGAGATAAAATGTCAAGGACTTGGACGTTGACCTCTACCAAATCAATTTTGGCTTTGATCTTTGGCGGGGTGTGTGCTTGATAAGCCTCAGTTGAGTCCTCGACCACGGTAATGAGCCGAGAGCTTGAGTGGCCTTTGGAACGACGCAAAGATCCCCCCTAGAGCAACGAGAGGAACCACCATGAGCCATGGGTACAGAAGGGATAAGCATAAGCCATAGGGCAATGTACAAACGAGGGAGGCATGGTCCCAAAGATGGCTAGGGAAGGGGTGACTGCAGAGGGAGTAGATGGAAAACAAGGGAACGAGATTGGGAACAAGGCAGTAGAAGGAAAATAAAGGAATGATCATTGCGTCGCCATGATTGAGGGATGAGGTCATAATGGGTCGAAAGCAATGGGTCGAAAGCAGGGCCATAGAGGACACATTGACAAGTAATGCGATGTCTGGAAAATGGAACGTTCAGAGAATGAACTAGAGGATATGAAATTATCGGGGTAGTGTCATATTGGAGTGAGACCAGGGATGAAGTGACGACGAGCCAGGGAGGATAAATCATGTGCGAGGGTGGTGGAGTTAAAGCCCATGGTGTGAGTTGATGGGGGTTCGATGTAGGTGGTAGGTGCCAGTGGACGAGGATTACAGGTAGTGGCTCTCCTCGAGAGGTGACCCCATGTCTTGTCGCTTCCTTGCCACCCGATACAGGGGTACTTCCTTTGGCTTTGAATTATATATAAAGCTAAAAACACATTATTTTTTATATGTACAAAATGTTAGATCGGTTCTGAAAGACTCTGCCAAAATGGAAACCAGAGCCAGTCCTTGGCCAAAATATCAGAGTTTTCAGGTTAGAATTACCCAGTCTAGTAGAGAAAAATAACATCATTGATCAGAGTTTTGTTCAAGACTACTTATGGTTAGACAAACCGAGTTAACACTTATGAAAAACTAAGTAGTGCGAATGCTATAATCAGTTGGAGACAAAATTAAAATGGCACCAAGTGACCACACTTTGACAAACCCATTTGCCTGACACATACTCCCTTGGTTGTGCGTCGTTTGGCTTAATCTTGTGCTCCTTGTTCGACCCCACCCCATCCACTCGACCCTTGTCTAGTTCAATTGGACAACTGTTTGAACCCATAGGGCTTGGGGAACCCTCATCTTCCTCCTGTTGCTCAAGCTTTTTGAGAGGTGGGTGAAACATTGAACTATATACCATACTGAGATTGACAAAACAACTCAAGTTTCCCTTCCATGATGTGAATTGCATGCAGAAGGTCCACCTGCTCCCTCCTGGACCTGTGCAGAGCCTGCCCCACCATAGCCTTAACAATCCAATGTCTCGACTATTTTAAAATATTTTGTCTCCTTTGTTTTGAAATAGAAGGGGTCCTCCATCCAATCCTCTACTTTCTCCAACATTTCTCTATCAACGATGTCCAACCTCTGATTTTGAACCCTCTTCCACCTCTTCAACGACCTTCTTTTCCTCCTTTGAGCACAACTCCATAAACCTGTTCCTCGCCTCTGTGGCCACCTGCGAATTGGCCATTGGACCTTGGGAAAGGGAAGCTTCCTTATCATGATTTCCTCTGCGCATGATTCTCCCCTTCCTGCCCCCATGCTTGGCCATCTTCTGGACGATCCACACTGAAAAGAGACTCCACTCTTGCACGTGTTGCCAACTGAAACTGCCCCACAAACAAGACTAACTTTCTTGTCAGATCTACTCCCACCCCAACATCAGATGAATCGTAATTCGAACTGAGACCCTGCTTAACTATATGCTGATTCACCCAAACAACACCTTCTCCCACGAGAATGCTCAACTCAATTTCATTCCTAAGGTGATGCAGGAGCATCACTCCACGTCATCAAGCGCCAGCCAGCGAGTCCACCCAACACCAATTCAATGGAGAGGAGAGGTGCAACCCTCTCACTTTCAAATTTCAAATTTGAATTAAATGTATTAATTGTTGTAACGCTGGTAGAGCCGAAGCCGTGCCTTTGAGCAGACTGTAGTTAGTGTCGCGTTAATGGTTGACATGTAGAAGGGGATCTAACTCCAATTTGGATTAGATGGCCCATTCAATGTAATTCATTGTAATTAATGAGAGTTGGTGAGGATGGAGGGAAGCGCCCAAGGAGCCCCCTTTTGTAAAAAGATCCTTTGTATTTGTAGGATTAGTTTGTAGAGAAGGCAGAGTAGAAGCAGAGAGATTAGGAGGGAGAGGGAAATAGAGGAAGTCGAGACTTTGTTGCTGTCCGAGCTTACCCATATTGTAAATGGACCTTTTGAGATTAATATAAAAGTAGTTTTTCCTGCATTCATGTTTGTGTATGGTTATGAGTTCATGGATGAATGCTTTCGTGTGTGTATTCATTCTATGCTGTGGATGTGTGTTAGTTTGCATTTGCAGGTTACAGACAGAAGTCGTTGTCTGTTGGGTTCTTTGATTCCAGGTCTGGTTCTTTGTGGCTTCATGCAAGAGGTTGCATGACAAAACACTGCGGGTTCTGTAAGCCAGTGCATAGAGTGCACTTCTGAATTCTGCGGAATTTGGACAGAGTTGTGCCAAGAGGGCGCACCAGAGGAAGTATTAAACCCAGGGAGAAGCCTCAAGGTTGCTGAACACTTTGGAGGTAAGACTGTGCAGAGGAAGGCACAGAGAAAACAGAATCACTGAGGGTTCTGTGGAAGCTCTGCCAGGAGGGCATTGAGCAAGTGCATAGAGTGCACAAAAGAACTCTATTCTGAGTTCAGAGGAAGGAGAAGTGTCGAGGAGGAAGACACTCACAGAGTCGTTAAATACTTTGTTGGTTCAGTAAGGAGTGCTTGAACGGGAGGCTGCCAAGAGGGCACCAATCTCCATTTGAAGGAGAAGGCAAGGGTTGAATCCCTTAGAGGTTTGAGCAGGAAAAACTCAGGACGGATAGCACAATTGTGTGCAGGGACCCTGCAAGGAGTGCAGAGGTCGAGAAACCCTTTGAGGTTTCAGAGTGAACAAAGCTCAGGAGGGGTAGAGTTTTCAGTAACGCAGGCGAGACTAAAGGTCGTGGACTCGCGGGATAAATAACAAAGGTTTCAGCCTTTGAAGCGTTCAAAATCTTCCAAGGCTCGGAGAGAGCGCGTGCTCAGGAAGGAGCAACAATAGCCGTTGGATCGGTACTAAGAGGAGAAGATCTAGACCGTTGAGTGTCCAAGAGGGAATCATCGGGATTTCGGGAATCAGGGATCCAAAAGACATGGAGCGTGAGACGTGAAGTCCCGACTCCCGAAACAGCGAGACGATCGAGGAACATCGATCGAGGAGGAAGGAGAGCCGTTAGATTTGGCGCCTCACTACATCGTGTATCGGGGTTTAGAAGGGTGAAGAAGTTGCACCTTGATCGCTAAGGTCGCGAAACGCCGAGAGCCGAGGTCTCGTACGACAGGTGGCAACGACACAACACGTAAGCGGAGGTCAAGCGGGCGACAAGTGGCGCTGATACAACACATAACAAGGTTGAAGTCACTGATAGTTGGCGTGGACGCGTTGATTAGAAGGAGTCAACATCCTGTTGATTTATCGCGCCTCAGAGGTTTACAAGGGAAGAGCATAAGAGCTTGGTGCTCTAACTTGCGAAGTCGCGAGTTGCGAAAGGCGCTTGTGTTAAGGCTTGGTTGCAGTCACATTGCGAGAAAAAGGAAGAGGGCAGAGAACCTTAGCCCATTTCGGGTTTCGACATTTCAAAGAGCAAGGAGCGGGGAGACTGCATCGCGAAACCCGAAGCGCCAAAGGGATTGGCCCCAGGTCACGGGACAGAGTCACATGGAGGGGACTCAAGGGAGGAGCTAACATGGGTTAAGCCCTCGGAAATTCGGCGACCGGGAGTTGGAAGGATAAGGGATCAACCCTTCCACTTTGCCGAAATGCGAATTACGATAAGTACCTTTGGGTGTAGGCCTTGGTCATAGCGTCGTGGTCGCTTGGAGGAGGTGAAGCTCGCGCCTTGTGCATGTTCGCACAGGTGGGGTTTCTGAAGGACCCATGGATCGTTAGTAGGATTCTCGTGAGGAATCGCTGAGCTGGTCTAGCTTAGCATTTGGATGAAATCGATCTTGAGCAGACCCTGCCGAGGCATGGAGGTGGGGGTTTGCATTAGTTGTGGTATCAGAGCAGGACTTCGTCTGTATATTTCAGGTGAAGAGGATTGAAGAGGGCGAGCAACAAACAGTGGATTTGCCAGGAGGGCAGATTTAAAAGGAAGATGGCTATTGAAGGCCATAAGCCTGGTCAAAGAGAGGATCGCTAGCAGATGAAGAGCAAGGCTAAGATGGATGAAGAGCTTGTCGAGATAAGAGCTAGGATGGAGGAGCTTGCAGTGCAGATGCAACAGGATGCAAGAGCACGATGGGTATATGAATGGCCCATGAAAACGGAAGTAAAGTGGCCAGTCAAGGAGTTGTTGGCCAAAAGACAACGGAGACTGTTGAAGGAATGGCTGAGGCATGTTAGAAGCCTCGATGACAGAGAGGAGTGGTTCACACTTGTGAACCAGAGACTAGGAGAAATCTCAGTGATGATGAGAATGAGATGAGATCGCTGGAGGATCTCATAGACTGCCAATTGGACAGGGAGAAGGAGATGAGACTGTCTGAAAGTCTTGGGAGCTCAGAAGTGAGTTCATGTCAGCAAGGAGTGTTGATGGAGATGGGATCGATTGATCTCATGGACTGCCAGGTGGGCAGCAGAAAAATCCCATACTGCCAGGTGGGCAAGGGAGAGCAGATGAACTCAGAGGTGAGTTCATATCAGCAAGAGGAGCTGACAGAGAAGGAAGGTCAAAAAAGTATTCTGATGATTGGGGGAATTCGAGTATTCCTGCCAGATAGTCCAGCAGAGGCTAATACAAGCATTGCGCATGAGGGTATAATGCAACAAGAATCTAAGAACGAGGCCATGGGGCCAAATGATTTTAAAGTTAATTGTGTCTGTGATGAAGGTACAAAAAAGGAACGACAACCATCAGAGACTGTCACGATGATAACGAAGCAGATATCAGAGGCTGCCCAAGCAAAGGAAAAGGAGCATTCGAAAGAATGGCTCAAAATTTTCAGCCAGGAAGCTGAAGGGGAGACAGCTGCAGCACTGAAGCTGACAACAAGAGAAGAAGAGGAGCATGCAGATAAGATGCTCACTCCATGGGAGATGGAGTTGGAGATGTTGGAGGATTGGTTGAACCATTCAGAGCCAGTAGATGACTGCCATGAGCAGACAGTTATGCAGATGTTAGCAGAGGAGCATTCCGAGGAATCGCTCAGAAATTTCAGCCAGGGAGCTGGACAGATGATGATAACTGTAGTGCCGAGGTATGCAACAGGAGATGAAATAGAATTTCAGTCTGAGGAGCAGCTGGAGGAAGTTGGAATTCAACCATCACAAGGAAAAATGGCAGAAGCTAATATGTCAGGGAAGGTGACTGAACAACAGGTCAGTCAAGAAGAGATTGCAGAGCTGAAATCTGCTGCAGAGTGGCAAGTCAAGGCCACAAGAGATGGAGAAAATCACAAGGGGGATCTAGTAGATCTACCCAATGATGAGGAAGAAGTGCAGCCGAGGAGAATGCAAGGACAAAGCCAACCATGGGAGCAGCTGGACGAGGAGATTGAGGAGATTAGAAGGCTGATGTCGAGGTCAGCAACAGAAACTGCTAGTGAGGAGAAGCTGAGCAGAGGAAGACCTGCAAGAGTAGGGCAACGGAAGCAGCAACAACAGCAACGAAGCGATGGAGCGGATGGACAACTCTAGAGAACTATTTGGGATCCAGGTGTATTTCGACAGCCATGCTAGGGAGATCATGAGCAGGAGCTCATGATTTTTCCATCTAAGGTGTATGATGCAGGAGCATCACTCCACGTCATCAAGCGCCAGCCAGCCAGCCCACCCAGCACGCGTTCAATGGAGAGGAGAGACGCAACCCTCTCACTTTCAAATTTCGAATTTGAATTAAATGTATTAATTGTTGTAAGGCTGGTAGAGCCGAAGCCGTGCCTTTGAGCACGCTGTAGTTAGTGTCGCCTTAATGGATGACAGGTAGAAGGGGATCTAACTCCAATTCGGATTAGATGGCCCATTCAATGTAATTCATTGTAATTAATGAGAGTTGGTGAGAATGGAAAGAAGCACTCGAGGAGCCCCCTTTTGTAAAAAGATCCTTTGTATCTGTAGGATTAGTTTGTAGAGAAGACATAGTAGAAGCAGAGAGATTAGGAGGGAGAGGGAAATAGAGGAAGCCGAGACTCTGTTGCAGTTCGAGCTTACCCATATTGTAAATGGACCTTCTGAGATTAATATAAAAGTAGTTTTTCCTGCATTCATGTTTGTGTATGGTTATGAGTTCATGGATGAATGCTTTCGTGTGTGTATTCATTCTATGATGTGGATGTGTGTTAGTTTGCATTTGCAGGTTACAGACATAAGTTGTTGTCTGTTGGGTTCTTTGATTCCAGGTCTGGTTCTTTGTGGCTTCATACAAGAGGTTGCATGACAAAACACTGCGGGTTCTGTAAGCCAATGCATAGAGTGCACTTCTGAATTCTGCGGAATTTGGACAGAGTTGTGCCAAGAGGGCGCACCAGAGGAAGTATTAGACCCAGGGAGAAGCCTCAAGGTTGCTGAACACCTTGGAGGTAAGACTGTGCAGAGGAAGGCACATAGAAAACAAAATCACTGAGGGTTCTGTGGAAGCTCTGCGAGGAGGGCATTGAGAAAGTGCATAGAGTGCACATAAGAACTCTATTATGAGTTCAGAGGAAGGAGAAGTGTCAAAGAAGGAAGACACTCACAGAGTCATTAAATACTCTGTCGGTTCAGTAAGGAGTGCTTGAACGGGAGGCTGCCAAGAGGGCACTGTTATAACCCTATAATCTATAGGTCAACTGGTGACTGAAATATTATCTCTTTAAATGTTTTTGTTTGTCAAATGGTTTTTCATTCTGCAAATAATTTGAGAGAAAAGAAAAAAGAAAAGAAAAGAAAAAGAAAGAAAAGAAAAAGAAAAGAAAAGAAAAAGAAATAAAAGAAAAGAAGAAAAAGAATAAAAGAGGGCATAAAATAAATTCAATAGAGCCCCATGCAATAACATGATTTGGTCCATACCTTTCAAGCATGGCCAAATTCTTTAAATTGATGTTGATAGGAATAGTGAATAAGCTTGGCTAAACTGTTTAATCTTAGCCAAGTGATTTAGGTTAGTTAGTGAATAAATCTGACCAAACTGCCTAATCTTGGTTAGATAACCCTAGGATAGAGTAATTCCTTAGTCCAACAGTTTAATCTGGACTAATTGTCATAGGTATTTAGGTTAGAACATAGGATAGTTGGCTTTGTCTCAATAAAACCAGCTCGATGATCAATGTTGAACCATGTCCTTGAGGCTTAAAGGGTTTGATGTCTAACCCCTTGGTGATAGAAACATGGAAAAGCTCGAGAAAAACCCACAATGTGCACTTATCCTAAGTTTTTCAGAGCACATATGCCTTCGCGCTCAGAGTTAAGCACAACGCATAGATGAACGGCCCGAGAGTGGGTGCCCAGATCTACGGTCCACAGGTTTTTCCGGACCCCCCCGACTGTTCTACCTTTAATGGTGGGGGGAGGAGGTCTGGAATCGGAAATAACGAAGGCGCATATACATACGACTCAGATGTGCGCGCTTAGATCCACGGCTCAGATTGGATTCCAGACCTCCCCGATCGTTCTGCCTTTAACGGAGGGGGGGGGGGAGGGTCCGGAATGCTAGTTAACTATCGCGCACAGATCAATAGTTGAAAAGAAGGCGCGCAGATCAACGGCTCTTGGTGTTTTTCGGACCCCCCTGACCGATCTGTTTTTAATATAGGGGGGGGGGGTCCGGAATGGAATATTCTCTGGTGGGCCCTTTTCCTCTACGTGGCATCAATTCATTGGTTCAGACTCCCACTGCCTATCATTTTTGACATGCCCTGTCACCCCATAATGTCATCATCCACGTTTTTCCTAAGAGGTCACGTCCCATTACTCTGTCAGTCCCTCTCCCCTTGTCCGCCCTTTACAAGTCCTCTCACTAGGGTCACTCCCCAATTAGCTCCCGCCACGTTACCTGGTCGTATTCGTCATTCATTATTACTTGCCATCTCATGCTCCAAACAACCCGTTGGCAATTTATTACTGACTAACTTATCCGTTAGCCCGTTGACTTGTCCCCCGCGCCCAATGGATATTCGTTCACTCAAAACCACAGTCTCCCTTCTTTCTTCCATCACTTACCGTGTCGTCTCACCAGAAAATACCTTTTCCCGTCGCACCAAAGCATTTTTCCCCGTTTTCTCTCCGTTTCAGTCAAACATCCCAAGCCACCATCATCCCCACTAACAACTGTTTGATTTGCAGGTATTGTTACAACGATGGCGCCAAAATCAAAGAGGACAAAAGCGGAGGAAAATCCTTTCCTCCCGCCCCCTGTCGACCTCGATAGAATCCCCCTAGCCAACAAAGACTATTTAATTGCAGACACCAGATGCGAGTTCGACTTCTCGGACTTGCAGTCATGGCTCAAAGAGGTTTTCCTTGACCAAAGCGATGAGATTGGTCTCTGGGAGTCGAATCTTTCCCTGTATATGCTCCCCCAGATTCACCACTTTCCCGAATTCACCCTCAAATGCCAGGCCCATTATATCCCTGAACAAAGAGCCATTAGGTCTTCATCCGGAGAAATTCTTTTCCTCATCACATCAGAAACCATTGACCAGATGTTGCAGATACCCAGAGCCAAGTCCCCCTCACCTTTCAACCTCGAAATCATCACAAAGCTCTACCAGAAGTTGTCTTTCCCACAAAGAGCTCAGATTTTTGAGCTTTTCCTCCCACAATCCGCTCAGCTCCCCACTACAAACCCCCCTTATCCTTCCTCCCTGTTCTCAGTAAAGGGAAACCAGGTTATCACATCACTATGTGCCTTGCTTGGATATTTTTCGGATCAATGGGTGGACGAACCCATCTTGGGATTTCTGTCCATTTTTTCCACTGATGAGAGACCCACTATTCAGTTCGATTACAGTATGTTCCTGGCGGACAACATTCACAAACAATTCATCAACTTCGCCACAGAAGGCATGTTCTGGTATTCTTCAATACTGGCTTACCTGTTCGTGTTCTTTCAAGCAGACAAATTTGCCTTTTCAATGCAGAAGATGGATAAAGATGGGAGACCACAGGCAGTGACATCGTGGACTTCGCTGCTCAGACATAACTCTACAGAATTCAGTTTCAAAGAGTTCATCGAGCAGTTCTACCACCCAGTGGTGAGTATGCTCAGCAGCAGACCCGAACCTAGAATTAACGAGGAAATTCAGAGGATTTTACATCTCTCGGACCTTACAAAGACTGGTGATTGGTACCTGTACCAAAACCACACTGAGATCAGAGTGTATGGGTGCGAGTTGGCCCCATATAAATTGCCCAGGTATTTACCCGTGAGGATTTTTTCCCTGGAATACATAAGGCAAATGATAAATTCAGACGACATACATTTTGTGTCTCTGAAGAAGAAGCAACAACTCAGAATCAAAGGGCAGATTGGATCTTTTGTTTGCAATAGCCGAGGCGTCGGGGAGGAAGCAAACAGACTGCTAAAAGAGATGAAGTTTTTTGTTAGTTTTGCATGGCACTATGATCTGTGTGGGATAATTTCCGAGATGAGGTTCAAAAATAAAAATATCCCGTACGTTCACACATCCAGGCCTGAGATAGAAAAAATTGTCAACCAGACAGAATGGGAGCCAAATACTCTGGTTGAGACAGAACAACAGGACCTCTCGGTCACTGTCTCACAGACGACCACACCACAGGCTCCCAAGGAGAAAAGGCCTAGGCAAGATGTGTCACCTTCTGTCACTGAAGTATCATTTGAAGAATTTCAACTACATACCAAGAGGCCAAAAACCAGTCCGACACTCGACATGGCTGGTGAAAAGGGAATGCAATCCACTGCCACATTGGAGGTTGATCGGTTGCTCCTTACTAAAAGCAGCAAACAAATCACGACTACAGTGCTGCCCAAAAAGCCTACAGATACTCCACTAGCCAGCCAGTCGAGCAAAATAGGACTAAAATTGAGCATTTTTGAAAAGTACGATTTGATCAAGAAGAAAAATCAGACGCTGACCAGCAGCACGTATGCTCAGTTCTGGAAGCAAACATCCACTGCACAACATCGATTGCTGTCTGTATTCGACACTGAGAAGGGTAGAATGCACATGGCGTTTCTGCAAGCATAGGTGCCAAACCCAAAGGTAATCACTGATTCAAAAGGGCAACATTTGAATTTCAGAGTAAAGATGTGCATCCAGCTGATCAGATGGATCTGCACAAGCAAACTTGAGAAATTGTTTTCTCCACATTGGCACATGCTTCCACTGCTGCGTCCAAGTTACAAGTATCTTTGAATAATGTCCAGATGCAATTGAAGTTAGAAAAAATATCATCCTTTGCCAAGGATAATAGTATTAAGACGTTGGAGGAACTGGTCCTCAAGATCAGATATGATCTCTCGAACGTAAAAGCAGTCGAGAAGATGCTCAAAAAGAAAAATGCCGATATAGCATCCCTGAGGAAACAATTGAAATTGCCTCCAACAGAAGATTCACAGTTAAAGGAAACAGCGGAGACAGAAGGGGAAAAGGATGAGATGCTCAAGCTCATCATTGAGCAGAATGCACAGATGAAAGAAATGGAAGCATAATTGGAAAAGCTGGTAAAAGAGAAGGAGAAGTCAAAGCCCATGGAGGTCATCCCACTGAGCGCAGTTCCTCTCACAGGAGTGAGCACAACCTCTGTAGCAGAAATCCCCTCGGCAACTCCACTGACAGCTATGGAGAAGACAGTCGAGCTGGCTAAATCCATGGAACACATGAATTTGCAAGAAACAAAGATTAGTAGGCTTAAATAGGAGATTGAGAACCTTCAGGAACTCAAATCTTCTTCCCAAACCAGCTACACCAAGGAGAAACAAACTTCATACAAGCTTAAACATGAATTGCAACAGCTTCAAAAGAAAACAATGGCGAGCAAAACACTGGCTGAGGTCAAAGAAAGTGTATGGATGGACATCACCAAGTCCATGAATGAAATATGGCCAATGATACAAATCATGTTCGAGAAAAACGAGTTGGTGCAAAGAAATCAGCAGGCCATCGAGAAGATAAGAGAAGAACTGGGGGAGATGCCCACAGAAGCCACTGAGATCATCAAATTTCTAAATTCCAAAACTAGAGAGGAGCTAGAGGAGTTGAGGATTGAAAATAGGACAGAGACCATCCTCAAGGTCAAGAGGGTCCTGACCAAGAGAGGACTGATGCTATAGCTGGAGGAGAAGGTCCAAACCATGGACGCAGGGGTACAAAGATTTTTCAGCAAGATCGAAGCTCTGCAGAAGAAAGGCCTTCCTGGTATGAGAGTTATAAATGACAAATTGATGACACTCCCCGATTATAAAAAGAGACTAGTCACTGTGGCTAAGGATAGCTCGAAATTCTCAGGTATACAAGGTAGTATCACTGGTAAGGCGTTCTTGGATGCTTTACAGTTCGACATCAACATACATCATGAGATCCGGTACATCTTCATCACCAAGCCAACTTTTTCCAAGTACACGGAGATGGATGAAGTATACCGTAGATTGCTTAAAGTCAACATTCCCAATCACCTTCAATGGGAAGAGCTTTGCAATCTGATCGAGTAGTTGATGAGCTGTCCAAGCCCAGTTAGCTATCCAGTCAGAAGAGGTCGTGCAAAGGCCTCACCAACGGTTCACCCAGAAAACAACATGAAGTTTCGACACATCATCAAACAGTTTCCTAGATTTTAGTATCTTGTTAAGTTAGTTAGCTAAATTTAGATTTACCACGTCCTGATCTTTAATGACAGGATTGTTTGTAATTCTTAGTTATAAATACTTCACACTTTGAAGTATTGAGGGTTGATCTTTACGCCCCGAAAGCTACAAGATTGTAATCTTTTTCAAGAGATCTTCCATTAATACAAAGAGACGTTTTCATAGGATTCTCGCGTGTTATTCATTGGTGATGTTTTTTTTCTATGTTGAATGTTTTCTTGCTCAGTTGTCATATTGTTTTCTAATCTAAATCTTTAAAAGTAACGCATGTTGCAGGATTTATCTTCGTATACCCTGTTTTAGACTTTGAAAGATATTAATGTTTATCTTCTGTTATTACAGTAAATGAATTCTTAACTACTTCTTTACTTTAATTGATATTCTCATCTTTTCTGCTTTTTATAATTTTACTGCTAAAGGAATCCAACGAATGCATTATCTTGCCCTGTGAAAGGAATCTTTGTTTTCTGGTTAGATTTTTATCTTTATAACACAGACCCCATAGCCCAATGGATGCGTAAATTGCTTTTAGCCAACTCAACAAAAACAACAAACCTTTTCGATCTTATTTATTTAACTAGCTTAATACCTTAAATTCAAAACATATCTAAATCATACAGAGAGATCCCTCTCTGAAGCTAGTAGGGCTAGATTCTAGTTTCGAAGTGGTTGGATAAAGTTACATCTCGTAGATTTCTCCTTTCCTAACAACCTCTGGGAATTTACAGAGCGTTAACATGCACCAATCTCCATTTGAAGGAGAAGGCAAGGGTCGAATCCCTTAGAGGTTCGAGCAGGAAAAACTCAGGACGGATAGCACAGTTGTGTGCAGGGAACCTGCAAGGAGTGCATAGGTCAAGAAACCCTTTGAGGTTTCAGAGTGAAAAAAGCTCAGGAGGGGCAAAGTTTTCTATAACGCAGGTGAGACTAAAGGTCGTGGACTCACAGGATAAAGAACAAAGGTTTCAGCCTTTGAAGCGTTCGAAATCTTCCAAGGCTCGGAGAGAGCGCGTGCTCAGGAAGGAGCAACAATAGTCGTTGGATTGGCACTGAGAGGAGAAGATCTGGACCGTTGAGCATCTAAGAGGGAATCATCGGGATTTCAGGCACTGGGGATCCAAAAGACATGCAGTGTGAGATGTGAAGTCCCGACTCCCGAAACAACGAGACAATCGAGGAGGAAGGAGAGCCGTTAGATTCGGCGCCTCGCTACATCGTGTATCGGGGTTTCAAAGGGTGAATAAGTTGCACCTTGATCGCTAAGGTCGCGAAGCACCGAGAGCCGAGGTCTCGTGCAATAGGTGGGAACGACACAACATGTAAGTGGAGGTCATGCGGGCGATAGGTGGCGCCGATACAACGCATAGCAGGGTTGAAGTGACTGACAGTTGGCGTGGACGCGTTGATTGGAAGGAGTCAACATCCTGTTGACTTATCGCGCCACGGAGGTTCACAAGGGAAGAGCACAAGAGCTTGGTGCTCCAACTCGCAAAGTCGCGAGTTGCGAAAGGCACTTGCGTTAAGGCTTGGTTGCAGTCACATTGCGAGAAAAAAGAAGAGGGTTGAGAACCTTAGCCCATTTCGGGTTTCAACATTTCAAAGAGCAAGGAGCGGGGAGACTGCATCACGATTCCCCGAATCGCGAAACCTGAAACGCCAAAGGGATTGGCCCTAGGTCACGGGACAGAGTCACATGGAGGGGACTCAAGGGAGGAGATAACATCGGTTAAGCCCTCTAAAATTCGACGACCAAGAGTTGGAAGGATAAGGGATCAACCCTTCCACTTCGCTGAAATGCGAATTATGATAAGTGCCTTTGGGTGTAGGCCTTGGTCATAGCGCCGTGGTCGCTTGGAGGAGGTGAAGCTCACGCCTTGTGCATGTTCGCATAGGTGGGGTTTCTGAAGGACCCGTGGATCGTTAGCAGGATTCCCGTGAGGAATCGCTGAGCTGGTCCAGCTTAGCATTTTGATGAAATCGATCCTGAGCGGACCTTGCCGAGGCGTGGAGGTGGGGGTCTGCATCATAATATCTACCACTCCGAACATACTTTCCCATCTGCGCCATCATAATTGCGCTGCTCGTTCCAACCCGCATCGCTGAATAATGATGCCTTATCACTCTCCCCTTCCCATCGTGACAATCTAGCATGCTTAGGCATGGATGTTGTGAACCAACTCCACGCCTTGGACTTTGCCACTTAATAGTTTTCATCATGCCACATGTTCTGCACCACTCGACCCACACCTACTCCGTCGTTTGAAAACGCCACCGAGGTACTTGCCACCTTCTCCAACATTTGACCATGTGTACATTGCATGACCACTGTCTCGTCAGACGACGATGTCGCCATGCAGGATTGGGCCGTCTCGATGGCTTGCACCCCATCCAAGTAATGGATTTAATTATATTAACTTTAAATCTATATTTTATTTATTTCTTTGATTAAGAGAACATGAACTAGATATCTTTAACTATATATTTTATATTTGTGATGAAGCTTCAACTTGACTGGATTATTGTTGGTAAAATCTACTTTGTAAATTCAAATATGTAATTAATTTTAATTTTTCTATTATATCTATTTGCATTAAAATTTATAATCTAATTGGTTCAATTTTGGATTAATATATATATTATTTAATCTATAAATGTCCAAATGAATATGGAATTTATATTCTAATTATTTTTGTTTTGAAATTAAATGATATAATGTATAAATGTCCAAATGAACATTATGTGTTGTAATGAGAGAAGAAATGCAAATAACAATGTATACTGATATGGAATATGTCATTTCAATATTCACTTTTACATGTAATGTAATGGGGGCATGAGATGCAAAGTAAAAGGAGTCAACAAAATCATTAATTGATTTGCATATTGATATTGAAGAGTTGATTTCACACTATTGATTTTTACTTACCAAACAATGAGGATATGCCAAGGATACTCTTAATAATGATGCCATGCATTTTAGAGTGGTAACATTTAGTGAAGTATTATAAGGAGTTTCGATGCTAGAGGGTCGTAATAAATGGCGATGACCATATTAAGTATCTAAGTTTTTTGTTGTTCTACAATTTGTAATTTCCAGTACAATACATTGGACTTACCAATTTATTTTATATATGTCTCACTCTCAATAGGATTTACTATGTTCTTGGCCTTATTGCTAGACTTAACATGTCATCAGAAAACCTTGATTAGTCTATTGATGGTGGAGATCTTTTGCAAACTCTTCGTGGTGACATAGAAGATTCAAATTAAACGACCTAGAAGTTGACTCTTTAAGGACCACATCTTATGATGTGACACAATGGTGATGGTATTATCGTCACCTCAATTATTTGTCTGTGCTCACTCCCCCACCAAGTACCTTCTACTAGGTTCCCCATCCATATTGCACTTTTTTGTGACAGAGCTTGAACCTATTAGTTAGGTTAGTTTTCCCCTCAAACAATTAGCTTGCATAACCTACGGTTTTACTCACTATGGATGTTCGTTTCAGAGGAGATCCGTCTTATTGTCTCTATACATTGAAATTTCAATAAGTTGCAACATGTTTGCCCCAACTTTAATCCATCTTTTCTATACACACTCTGTATGCCTACTTGACATTCCAAGGACTAGAGATTGAATGCATGGCTATTGACACCCACATTGAAGCAATGATTACACTGTTTGTACCTACAACAACAACTTTGCACACTCAATGTAAAACTGAGAGATTGTTCATATTGGTTCCAGTACAAGCACAATTGCATCGTAATGGTTCATGGAGCATATAGTCTATTTTTGAAGCTCAAGAGTATTTAACAATAATATAAATTCATCACGAGATAGTGTGCCGATGCATTGGTACCCACTGACACATTTGTGCCTTGGGTAAATGAAACCAATTCATCCTCCTCATAGCACTACCTTACCATTTATGGTTAATGGATGATCTTGGATAAAAAATTATTCAATATGTCTTGCATGAAAATGTTGACTAGTTTGATGTGGTCTTTAAGAGATTTTAATGTAGTTCATGTTACTCCACCAACTAAACTTCCACAAGACCACAAAAACATGCATGTAGCTCATCATTCCTTTTTAGTTATTTTTCCTTGTCGATCACCCATTCAACACTTCCCTTGGATGGATAGAATTTTGATAGAGCCACACTTTCTATCCCTTGAGTGACACTTTACATGATTCAAGGAAGAAGAGAAAAATGATAAGGAAGCTCAAGAGATGGCTCCATTTCCTTAGAGACATGGTTTGCAATGCCCCACTAGTTCTCTTAGATCTACATTCTTGTGTCCTCCAATCTCTTTGAGTCAAGGTTATAGACAATTTCCACGACAATAGTAACAACAATTATACAAAATGTTTATCACACCAGGGTCATGCAACGTTCCCCGTTACTAACAAACCTGGAATTTTCTCTAATACCACAGTGTAACGTCCCCAGTCTCCAAGTCAAGCCATGCCACACAATTTTTTTCTCTGATACCATTTATTAATCACCTTGCCCCACATATGCAACTATTATGTAGTTCTAACACATAAAATGCATGCATAAACATATACAAATATACCATAATATAGTTAACATAATTAATCTTAATAAACAAAAAAAAATAAAAATACTTATCTTTGAATTACAATCACTAATTGACTACAGATCTCAGACGTTCCTCCCAGCCGTAGATTCTGTTATTCATACACTCTCAACAAAAATTCACCCATGATCTGGGGCTATGAATCTACTAGAGCAAAGGCTACCTAAGCCAAGCTAAAGTCTAAAAAACAACACAATAAAGGACATACCAATGGCACCAACTATAGCAACAGTCCCTCCTCACAACCTCTCATTCCCCACAACTTGTCCCACCCCATGAAGTGCACTCCTTTTCTGCTCAACATTGCTTCAGATGTCCCAATTCCCTTCTAGGGCTTCAGTAACAGATCAACTAGGGAGTATCAGATCTTTGTGCACTTGGAACACAAGGTCACTATAAGAGTTACAACACCCATTAGCCCAACACACAGGGAAACCTATTCCTAACAATTTTCTCACCGAAAGAGAATGCTTCATAGGCTTGAGATCTTGCCTCTTCAACCCAAACCCCAAGGATTTACTAGGTAACAATCAACTTCCACTACTACACTCACCAACCAAGGTACGAATGATGGAATGCGAATGAATGAGTGAATGATGGGAACTACACTAAGTTCCCAACATCATATATGCATGTTCCTATCTTGAAACTTGTCACTCTAGGAACTACGTTTTCCTCATCTTGGTAATTTGTTCCTTCACTTAGGAACTTAGGATAAAAACATATCATAAGGCTTAGGACTAATGAATACTGTTATTTTATTCCTTGGATTAAGCCCCCTTGACTTATCCTCTTTCTTCTCAAGTCCTATCCCCCTTTCCCTCTCATGGAGTCCTAGACCCCCATAATATTTCGTCTGACTTGGTGTGCATCAGTGACATATTTTATTAATATATATCTGAGTGCGATTACAATTTACATTTTTTAGGCTCGTTGGGATTTTCAACTCATAGGCTCTCTGACCCAAATCACACATGCACTCTGGCTCAAAACATTCTATCTCACCAGCCTATAAAGCATATGCACATTTACAATTGGGGTTGAACCTAGGGGTATTGCATTCTCCTCCCCCTTATTTATGCACTGTCCTTAGTGCATTATATGCACATGTATAATCAAAGTTCTTCAAAAATCTCCAAAAAGATGTGGGTACTCCTTTTGCATGGCATCCTCATGCTCCTGTGTTGCATCTTCAAGACCATAACAGGTCCATTGGACCTTTACCAGTCCTATTGCTCGATTATGGAGAAATTTGACGTTCTTGTCTAGTATGCACACCGAATGAACTCAGAAGTATCCTTTCTCCACATGAATCACATTTCAATCAATTACATGATTAACATAAACACATACTTCTTAAGCAAAGACACATGGAATACATTATGAATGCACATGGATGCAGATAGTGCAAACATGTATGCAATAGGACCAATCCCTTCCAGGATCTCAAATGGTCCATAATATCTTGTTGTGAGCTTTGGGTAGCTCCCTAATTTAAGCGAACTCTTCTTATCTTTCACTTTCAAGAAGACATGCTCGCCCACTTTAAATTCTATATGTATTCTACCTTTATTTGCATAAATTTTCTGCCTGCCCTGAGCAACCTTTAAGTTCTGTTTTATTTTTACCATCTACTTTTCCATTTCTCTGAGCAATTTTGGCCCAACCACAACTCCTGGGTTGTCCTAAATCACTGGGGTGTTGCATTTTTTGCCGTATAATGCTTCAAATGGGCTCATCTTCAAAGATGTATGATATCCATTACTATAAGAAAATTCAATTAAATGTAGGTAATCTTCCCATTTTGATGGTTTATCCATCACATACATCTTCAACATATCTTGTTATGACCTAAGGAGAGAATATATAGGGATAAATGTATATGATATGACCTCAAGAGGGGGCATATATGGACCTAAGTGTACATGTAATGTGTAAATATATATGTAATAGGGTTGACCTAGTAGTAAAGGGGCCTCATGTGAAAGTGTGAATATGTATATATAGAGATAATGTATTCATTATAGAGGATGTGAATTGTGATGTATAAATGTATTTGGTTATGTAGGGGTTGGGGCAATTGTCTTATTCTTTAAGGAGTTATTGTGTAACTTATCTATTTTGGAGTAGTTCTCCATGCTAACATTGTTGTACATGGTGTACTTCTATTCTGTTATGATATCTTAAGCATTTAGATCATTGCATTTGGTATCAAAACATCGATCCTAGGGTTTTGCTTCCTCAAGGAAGTCATCTTAGAATTTTCACTATAACTTTTTTCGAGGCCACTTTAGAAAGTGAAACTTGGAGGATGTTTATAAGACATATCAAGGTACCCATGGTACGAATTTTAGCTTTTGGGTCGTACTTTTGGAGATACACCCTATGGAAGATAGGGTTTTTGACTAGTCCTACAACTAGTCTCAAACAAGTGTTCCGGGTAAAACAATCATAAATTATTCATAGAACATCCAAATTATTTGAGACCAGTTGTATTGGAAAGAAAGCAATCCTAGTATTTTTTGTGAAAGTTTCCAAATTAGATATCAAATATTGGTCTTGTGGCATTCGGTACAAGTTCCATCTCCATAATAGGCCAAAATTCAACAAGGTTTGAGAAAGTTACCATAAATTTTATTTGACACACTCAATTTCGGTCAGACATGTGGCATTATAGAGAAAACATTTCATAGTACTACAAGTTGTAATTTCAGACTCATAAGGGCCAAAATTTAAGCGATACATAAGAAGGAAGGTCAACTACGAGGACCGACTCCAAATCAAGGTTTCAAAGGTATGTTCACTTAAAACTATCATAACTTTTGATTGGGATGTCTAATTGAGATGATTCAAAATCCATTGGAAATATAAAACACAAGATATTATATTGGAACAAGGGTTATAACTATTTGAGATAATTATTCCTAATATATTAAGGTTGTAAGTTAATATTTGGGTTAGACCTCAATTAAGAATCAATGTGAATACCTAAATTTACAAGAGATGAAGATAAAGATGAAATCAATCCCGTGGAATGGTTGAGAATGGTAAAATAACATTATAAGAATCATTTTCAGGCAAGCTTTTAGTTTGATCATGAAGCTTACAAGTGGTGGAGAAGCTTTGATGAAAATACTCGAGTCTAATCTACATGGGAAGAATTTGAAAAACTCTTCTTAGATAAATGGATTAGGGATACAAAAATGGAGGAATTGTATAGAATTCAATATGAATTAAAATAAACAAAGGAAGATATTAATAAGAAGGGTGAGGAGCTATCTAAGATACAATCCCTTAATGAATCACTTGTTAACTTGGAGGTTAAGAACCTAAAGCAATAAAAGAGTAGCAAAACAAAGTGGGAAAATAATGATTCAAGGGAAAAATTGAAAAGAAAAGATGAAGATGAAGATGAATATGCATGTAGATTACGAAACCATAATAAAATACTATTGGATGAGGTTAAGAGAATTAAATAAGAAAATAAGAAAGATCAAAATCAAGAAGAAACAAGGATCTTGGATGGAGAATCTACCAAAAGACTCGAAGAAGAAATTTGCAAGAAGGTCGAGGAATACCTAAATGCTAATGAGGTAAAATCAGAAATACAATCCATAATTGAAGAAGGATGTTAGAATTTGATAAATGGTGTGACATTTCAGCTTCAAAAGGAGAAAGAAGACAAGATTCGAGAAATCCACCAGAAGATACTTGAAGAAGTTGAACTCCATCTAGAGGATGTACATGCCAAATATGATGGTATTATCTCCAAGGATAGAAAAATCAAAGAACAAGCAAGGAAGATAGAGGATTCCATTGTCTCTTAAAAGAATACAGATGAAATGCACATGCAGAGTAAAGAAAAACCGTCAAAAGTGGAACCATATTGACACCCTCATTACCAGGAAACATTTCAAGGAAGACAAGAAGGTCGATATCGACATTTTGAAGGAAGAAGATTGAATACTTGTCAATATTCATGGAACAATGAATCACAACACCACACTTCAACAAGCTATTATCATAGACCAACAACCACTACAAATTGGAGAAGCTACAACAAAAATAAATGGAATCAAAGGAAATAAAATTATGCAACAACTAGACACCAAGGATTAAGACCAAAAATAATTTATTTTGGATGGATAGATCATCATCAATAAAATGAGAAAAGCAAGAACATAAGAAAATCATATTACTTGGTTTCATCACATGTGAAGCCTTTAATTGCAAAGATTTAAGGACAAAGATTTTGAAGGAGGGTACTATGTTATGACCCAAGGGGAGAGTAATAGGGCTAAATGCATATGATATGAGCCCAAGGGGGAGGAGGACATGTGGGCCTAAATGTACATGTAATGTGTAAAATATGTGTAACAGGGTCGGATTAGTAGTAAAGGAGCCTCATGTGCAAGTGTGAATAGGTATATATAGAGATTATGTATTCATTATAGATGATGTGAATTGTGATGTATAAATGCATTTGGTTATGTGTGGGAGGTTCTCCCATTCTTTAAGGAGTTATTGTGTAACTTATCTATCTTGGAGTTGTGCTCCATGCTCACATTGTTGTACATACTGTGTACTTCTGTTATGTTATGATATCTTAAGCATTTGGACCATTACATATTCTCAATCACCTGATTGAATCTCTCTGTTTTCCCATCTGATTCTGGGTGATATGCTATTCTAAAATTCAAATTTGTCCCAAATCCTTTAAATAATTCCTTCTAAATTTTTTATGTGAACTTGGGATCTATGTCATAAACAATTGCCTTAGGCACACCATGTACCCTGACAATTTCTCTTATGCAAATATCTACAATGCTCACTTCTTTGTGAGTGAGCTTAACTGAAATAAAATGAGCAACTTTAGTTAGCTTATCCACCACCACCATGATGGAATCATGCTGCTTCATTTTTCTTGGAAGCTTGGTGATAAAATCAATTGTCACAACTTCCCATTTCCACTTAGGAATGGCAACAGATGTAAAAATCTAGCTGGATCTTCGTGCCCAACCTTTACCTTCTGTCATTCTAGACATCTGACTATACAATCGACCACCTCTTTCTTCATACCTAGCCAAAAATATTGATTCTTTACAACTGGAACTGTTTTATGATATTCTGGGTTCCCAACATAAGACACATTATGCATTTCTCTCAACACCATATTTTTCATCTCATGAGATTTAGACACATATATTCTACCCCTATACATGAGAATTCCATCCACTCTTAACTCATAATCTTTAATCTTCTGCTGAAAATTACCTTACTGTAATATTTCTTTTGTTTGCATATACTGCTAATCTGATTTTACAGCTTCCAAAATTCCATCTTTCAAATCAGATTTATACATGCTAATGGTTGCAGCATGCATCTTATGCATTTCGCCCTTGAGTGCATCAACCACCTTATTCTCTTTTCCATTGATATGCTTTATATCAAAGTCATACTCTTTGAAGAATTCCAATCATATAATTAGTCTAACATTCAAATTTGGTTGTCCAAATAAATATTTTAGACTGCTATGGTCCGTCCCCAGCTAAAATATATTTCCCATAAGATGATGTCTCCATATATTTAAGGCATGAATTATGGCCACCAATTCTAAATCCCGTGTGGCATAGTTCCTCTCATGTTCTTTCAATTTCCTTGACTCATAACATATTACATGCCCATTTTGGGTAAGGACTGCACTAAGCCCTTCCTTACATGCCTCAGTGCACACAATGAAATATTCATTTGGATCAACAATATTCAAGATTTATGCACCTGTCAATAAATTATTCAAGTGCTGAAAACTTTACTTACATTTAGAGGTCCACTCGAACTTCACACCCTTCTTTTGCAAAGAAGTGATCGGATGTGCAATCCTTGAAAAGCCTTCAATAAATATTCTATAATAACCTACAAGTCCCATGAATGACCTCATCTCTGAGACATTCTTTGGTTCTAACCATCCTTCAATGGATTTTAACTTCTCAGGGTCCACTGCCATCCCTTCTGAAACGATATAGCCCAAATAATGAATCTGCCTTTGATAAAATGAGCATTTGCTCAACTTGGCATACAACTGATGCTCCCTCAATACTTGGAGCTCCAACCTCAAGTGTTTCTCATTCTCTTCTTCAAAATTAGAGTAGATAAGTATGTCATCCAAGAAGACAATGACAAACTTATCCAAGTAATTTATGAAAATACCATTCATCAAACACATGAAGAAAACTGGTGCATTTGACAACCCAAATGACACCACTATAAATTCATAATGTCCATACCTTGTTCTAAGTGATATCTAGCTGATATCATCTTCTTTAATCCTCACTTTATGATAGCCCAATTGAAGATTAATCTTGGAAAAATATCTTTTCATATTTCAATTGATAAAAAAGATCATTTATCCTTGGAAAAAGATACTTGTTCTTGATAATCACCTTATTCAACTGCCTAAAATCAATGAAAAACCTCAAGGTTCCATCCTTCTTCTTAACAAATAACACCGGGGCACCCCAAGGTGACACACTTGGACGTATCTATCCCTTCTTCAAAATTTCTTTGAGCTACATTTGCAATTCCTTCATCTATGGTGTACTCATCCTATAAGGAGTCTTCGACACTGGGGCGACTCCAAACATAAAATTAATAAATAAATCTACATCGCTCTTTGGTGGCAACCCTAGTATCTCTCTAAATACATCCTCATAATATATTAAGATTGGATGGTATTCAATACTTGGCACTTTATCCTAAGTTGCCTCTTCCATATGGGCTGCATAAATTTGACGTCCTTTCCTGAAGCTTCTTTTCAGTTGCAAGGTTGAAATCTCTTTGATAGGTTCCCTTGGAATACCCTGAACTGTTTTCAAGGTCCCTTCCTCATCCAAACGAGTGAAGGCCTTGTTGTAGAAATTTAGGAAAACATGATGCATATCCAACCAATCCACACCAATTAGAAAATCATATGAAACCAAAGGTATGATGTTCAAATATGCCTCTGTACTTAATCCATTCATGTCCATTGGACCATCCTTAACTAACTCATTGATTCTTCCTTTAGCTCTTGTAGCTAACTAAGCTAGTGAATATTTCCCATGCTTGCTTCTTTGCAAATGAAATATTTCCACCAACTTAGGATCTATATAAATTTGAATAGCTCCTGAATAAATTAAAATAGCTATAGGTTGATCATTGATCTTACCTTCCACTTCAATCATATGAGACCGAAGTTCATGTTGCTTGTTGTCTAAGGTTGCATAGATCCTTGGCAGGCTTCTACCCATGTCTTCCACTGTATCAGTCTGCTATATGTTGTAAACAATCTTCACTCTTTCTCCTTTGTGAGAGAAATCTCTATACATGTGATCTCCCTCACAACCCCAACATTTAATAGGCTACTGCCTTGGCCTTTTTCCTCAATGTTTCCATCATTATGGGTTCATTTTGAGCCGACTGTCCCTGAGAACTATTTGTGAAGAATGGTGGCTTGTATCATTTCTTTCTCTACTCCATATTAGATTTCTTCTTGTCAAACCAAGCTCTCTGAAAGGTTGATCCTCCTTTATGTTGATCATAAAGGCATTTGGCTCTCTTTATTGTTTCCTCTAATGTCTCTGGATCATCATATTGTATCTTATCACTGGATATTGAAGGAAACCCACTAAGGAACCTTTGAATCTTGACCCACTCATCCTTGATGAAGTCAACATACCTTAGCAACTTTAAGAATATTCTCTCATACTCATCCATGATCATGCTCCCAAGATTGAGTTCAAATAAATCCTTCATCTTTATATCATAATAACGCTTGGACAAGTATTTCTTTTGAAAACAATTTTTGAACTGCCTCCAAGTGATCTTATTCTCATCAATGTGATTTACTTGCACGAGTTGGTCCCACCACATTGATGCTTTTCCCTTAAGCTAATAAATTGGAATTTTTCCTTCTTCCTGTGAGGAATAATTGTGCAATTGGAAATACTTCCTCATACCCAACAACAAAGCCTCTGCATCCTCATCTTTCCTGTGATCACCATCAAAGGTAGGAGGTTTGATATTTCTCATATCCACTTGTAGTTCATCCACTCTAGTCCTCCTCTTATGCTTTTTGAAAGGAGATAAAATTGGAATAATTTCTTCTCTTCTAACTAAGTGTCTTGGTGAGTGATGATAATGTTTCCTAGCAGTTCTAGATTCTTCCTTTTTGGCATGGGATCTGTGATCCCTTGACTTACTTGAATCTGTCTCCTTATCCACCTTCTTCTCTATCCCATCCAATATCTGCAACAACTTGATGTTGAAGACACTCTGTTGCTCTTGAGATTTCATAAGCCTCTCATTACCATCTTTGTAGCTCAATATATCTCTTTGCAGATTCTTTATTGTTTCTACTAAATTTATGCTTTCTACTTTGCCTTCTTCATGCCCATTTTATTCAGTTTCTGCATTACCCAATATGATGTGCAACCCCATGACATATTCATCATGGATGTAAGTTCTCTGTGCATCCTCCATGTCTCTAGTCTCTCTTATGATTCTTCTCTATTCTATCAGTACCCTTAAGTATGCAAAATGTGCATGTAACACTATTTGTTAGACAAAACAATAATTCTAAAATTATGGAAAAAGCATGCATATGTTTTCCCTTTAAGTGCACCATAAATATTCTTTCTGAATTCCTTTGAATTATACTACTCAATTCCTAGTTTCGGTCACATATATGGATTCCTCTATCCAATATATTTCCAATGGCTACTTTCTTTCTCAACTCTGATTTCTGAGCAAAAAGTTATAGCCATCTAAATTTTGCTAATTCCCCATTTTGTGCACCTTTCATTTAGAGAACTTAATTCCAAACACCCACTCCTTTGGAATTTTGATAGAATCCCAATTGGGTTTCTTCATGCCTACATTTTGAACAATCTATCCAATTTTCACCTTCAACCGGGCTCCAAGATTCTAGTTACAACCTGCTGAAGTTTTGACTGTTTTTCTGCTTTTAGCACTGAATGCTACATGAATCTTCTCTTCCATCCCACACAATTCCAGGTGCCCAGATTCCAATGTTGGATCCATATATATCTTCCATGGTCCATCATATTTCCATAGATTTCTCTTGTGGCCCAAAATGACTTTTGAGCAAGGAGTTATGTCCTTTGTAAGTAAACCGGTAATCAAATTATACCTTGCACTGTTTATGCTGTAATTTCCTCATACAAGTTCTGTTTTGGTGCCAGGATAGATCGTTGGAAAAATATCACTGATATATTTCATTTAAGGATCATAAAAAATATGTGGTGCCTTCAACACTTATAGTTATGTTCAACTCGAACTCTTGAAAATGCTGTTTAGGGTCTCAAAATGCCCATGCAAGATTGTGACCTTCAAAACCTTGATAATTTTTTGAGAAATTTGCCAGGTCTCTGCTGACATGACTGCTGATGTGGAATTCTAGGTCCACATGGAACCCTGAGGTGATTACCATGTCACCCTGTTGGCCACCTTGGCCCTACACCATCAACCTCCGACACCTTCGTGCTTCTCTCTTTCCTCTTTCTTCCCTTTATTTACCTTATTTTACCTTTATCTTTCGAGACCCACTGTACCCAACATTCCACCTGGTACCTTTTATGACCACGGATGGGATAGGGTTCCCACCTCTTCTTCCAAGTCTCCACATGGTGCCCCTTCATTGGCTGCAAGGATGGGTGGGTCCCATCCCACACCCTTTTCCTTGGGCATGCACAACTTGCTTGTCCCTTCGATTAGATGATGAAGATCAAAGGAAGATCCACGGTCTATAATGATTTCAAGGGTTAATGTTGCTAGGGTTTTATTATCATACTTTCCTACGATACCACCACACCACTGAGCTAACACATGGCAAGTCCACAACCATTTCAGAGGATTTTGGTATTTCATAAAATCTCTTACAAACGCTTTGAAACTATTTCTGGTATCAGACCACCACTCCACCATCACACCACCACTATGACCTGCCACCGTGCCAATAATATTCCACGGTGGAGTTTCCACCATAGAAGTCCACATCATCACTACCACGTCACCCACTATGTGGCCAACACATCATGTTGATGTCATCGTATGGAAAATCCCCAAATTTTTCCAAATTTTCAAAAATGCATAAATTTGAAATTTATTCCTTAGATGCCATAGAAGCTATGAAATTAAGCTTCTTGGTTTCAATTCAAATTCTACAAATTATCAATTACCTCCATGCTTGACTATTTGATGTTTCTGCATAGGAATTCCTTCCGAATTAACTAAAAAATGGGGTTTTCTCCCAATTTCTGCATGGCTACCCAACAATTCATAAATTCGACCAGTTCAAGGCCTGAATTTACCCATTCATAGGTTATAAATTAGGGATTTTAACCCTTGAATAAAAATCTCCCAAAATTGCAGGCAAATTCCCAAGCTTTTCCTCGGAAATTTTAACAAACATATTGCAAACATCCTTTTAACCTTAAATATGCAATTTTCAGCTTCATTGTGCTGTCTTTGGCCCATGCAGGTCTAGTGTTGAACCCGTGGATTTGATACCACAATGTAACGTTCCATGTTACTATAAAACTCAAAATTTTCTCTGATACTACAATGTAACGTCCCTGGCCTCCAAGCCGAGCCACGCCACACACAAATTTTTCTCTTATACCATATTAATTACCATGCCCTGCATATGCAAGGATTATGCAGTTCTAACAACATAAAATGCATGCATAAACATATAAAAATATACCATAATAGAGTTAACAAAATTGACCACACAAAATATTTATAAACACATAAAAGACACTTATATTTTAATTAAAATCACCGACTGACTGTAGACCTTAGACATTCCTCCCAGTCGTAGACGCTACTATTCATACACTCTCAACAATAGGTCACCCTCGAGCTGGGGATATGAATCCACCAAGAAAAAGGTTACCTATGCCAAAATAAAGTCTAAAAGACATCATAATAAATGACAAACCAGTGGCATGAAATCTAGCAATAGTCCCTCCTCACAATCTCTCATTCCCCACAACTTGTCCCACCCCAAGAAGTTTACCCCTTCTCTTCTCAATAATCCTTCAAATTTCCCACTTCCCTTCCAGGGCTTCAACAACAGACCGAACAGGAAGTCTTAAAGCTTTGTGTACTTGGAACACAAGGCTTCTCTAAGAGTTACAACATCCACTAGCTTGACAACCTGCTTCTTCAGCCTAAACCCCCAAGGATTTACTGGGTAAAAATCACTTCCACCCCTTACACTCACCAACCAAGGTATGGGTGATGGAATGATAATGAATGAGAGAATGATGGGAATTGCACTAAGTTCTCAACATTATATATGCATGTTCTTATCTTGACACTTGTCACTCTAGGAACTACCTTTTCCTCCACTTTGTAATTCATTCCTTCACTTAGGAACTTAGGATAAAAACATATCATAAGACTTAGGGCTTATGAATAATATTATTTTATTCCTTGGCTTAACCCCCCTTGACTTAGCCCCTTTTCCTCTCAAGTCCTAACCCCCTTTCCCTCTCATGGAGTCCTATCCCCCCATACTCTTTCGTCTGACTTGGTTTGCAACAATGATGTATTTTATTAATATATATATATATATATATATATATATTCGACTGTGATTGCAATTTACATTTTTTAGGCTTGTTGGCCTTTTCAACTCATAGTTTCCTTGGATTAAATCACACAAGCACTCTGTCCTCAAAACATATATACAAAGACACTCTGGCCCAAAACATTTTAGATCACCAACCTATAAAGCATATGTTAATTTACAATTGGGGTTCGGCCTAGGGGTATTACAGGTTAAGTATCTCCTCTACTACTTTCCACCCCTTGCTAACCTCCATCAATCCCCTCATCACATCTCAAAGAACATGATTCACATGTAATGATCTTCTTGCCATCCCTCTATCTTAGTCCATTGTATAGATAACAACCGATTATGACACAACCTCTCTCCCAAACTTGATCATTTGGTTACAACCTTGATCTTCCACTCCAACAACTAGCATATAACACATTTAGTAGGAGGTATCACTTTCTACCTGATGAGTCTCTTATATGGTATATCTTAAACCTTCCAAATCCCTTCTCTTTTCTACTTTAAACCTTCCAAAACCCTTCTTTGGTTTACCTTAACACACTTGTGGTTATGCAATGATTGATTAATAATAATTGGCTCGTCAAATATGATTGGATATTTTTTAGTCATTTTCTTATCTATACTTATGATCATATGTTATATTTGATTTTTTGCTAACATACTGTCATGGTTTGAATTTTTCATTGTGTGCTAAAGTGTGGATGAATATAGAGTAGTTTTCCAACTTGTTTATGGTTCAAATGGAATATTGCAACAACCTAAGCATCAATTAAAAGAATAAACACATGAAATCAATGTTGAACTTATACCTAAAGCATCTTTGAACCAATGTGAAACCATATACTTACCTTCTGAAGATTCTATGTGATGGTTGAATGGATATTGATCCCCATTCACTTGTTTAGCATCATTTTGCATCCAATCTCACATGAGGCATATGGGCATGGCCTCTAGATGTGTTATGAACCGATTTTTATCTCAAATTAACTCTTTTGTGGCTAGAATCGAGTATTGTCAACCAATCTCATTCATTCATTTTCTTGGAGCGATGAGGAGTGGGGGATTCATTTTGTTAAAATTATTATTGATATTAAAACTGCGTGGTTGCTAAAAAAAATTACTGTGTTTGCTTTTATCTTTTAAGAATGTCATGAACCATTTGGTTATATATTGTGATGAATACAAGTCTAAGAGAGAGGATGTATATATTGTATGAGTGATTAAGTGTTTTCATAGAGAACTGTAAAAGACTTTGTTTTTGCAAAGTAATTAGAATTGGGTTTGTAACAAAAATTTGATAGTGTTGTAAAACCTTTTATTTAATTTCTTGAGGCATTTGGCATTGAGGAGAAAAGGCCCTCTCTAGAGGCACCTTGTGTTGATCCACATTCATGATCATTTTTGTGTTCTCATTTGACCTTCCATATGATTCTTCCCTTCCGTTTTTCTTTATTTTTACCCTTTAGTCTTTTTCTCCTTTATCAAAATATTTCCAACACTTAGTCGATTTTCAAGTAATGTGGAGAGGGGTTTGCATAAGTATTGGATTGGCATGTTCATAGGTTCAAAGTCCACAATCTCGTGTTCCCAAAAATGCACTTCTCACTTTTTCGTTTCCAAAATTTTACCTTTTTCACTTTTTCAACACTTAGCCAATTTTCATAAAAAGTAGATGCGAGGCCACTTACCATCCAATAACCTTTTTCTAGTCTCTAGGTCCATAGGTATGAAGTCCCGTGTTCTCCAAAATGCACCTTTTACTTATTCTATCCGCAAAATGACTGTTTCCAATACTTAGCCATATTTCCAGTTGTGGTGTGGACCTCCTTACTCTTCCTCTTATTCATGTTCGTAAGTCTGCATGTCCGTAGTCTTGCGTTATACAATTTGCACTTTCCATTCCTCATTTTATACTCTCATACTTAACATTCTTCATCTGCCACGACATCACATCATCACTTACCATCACATTTATTGTCCCAACCACATCAACAACCAATTGTGTAAGCATAAGACTGTTATTAAATTCACAAAACATTCGTTAAAACTTGCAATAATTTCAAATCTCATACAAGTTGGCAATATTAAAAGAAAGATTTATGATTGATCAAACTATCATGACAATACATGGTGAAATTAAGTAAAAAATAATATTTTAAGCTGTAAATATCGACAACAGTGTCACCTATTGTCAAGGTCAAAAACATAAAAATAATGTCAAGTAAGAAAAAAGAGTTATATTGTGGAGATACACTAAACACACTTAGGCGCAAGGATCAAGAGTTTGAATGGTTCAGGGAATACAATTATTACAAGACTCTTCCTACGTCCAAGAAGAAAATGAACTTGATTTGGACTTCATGTATAACTTTAGCATGTTGCGTTCCATAAGTAACAAACTTCAAAGAAATTGTTCAATGGTGTGTAGATAAGTTCAACTCTAAGAAAAGAATAATTCAATTACAAGGACATCAACCCATTTCTATAACTCCTTCAACATTTTCCATAATGTTACATCTCCCTACACCTACCTTGTAGTTTAAAAATGAAGAGACTGATGAATTTCTGAAGCAACATAAAGGAGGGGAGATGTTTCTAAGTAATTATTTGGCAGACCCAAGTAAGAAGCCTGCTGCTTCCAAGGTTTAGGTAACTTCACTAAAATACCCATACAAATAATTTTCATGGTTGTTCACCTATATTATTGGTATGAAATCTACTGCATTTGTACCAAGAAATGTTATATAGGCCCTGCATTATGCTTTTCATGAAAAATCTATTAGAGATTATCTTAGTTCGAGTGAGGTCTCTTTCCAACTTGGTAATTTAAAAAAAGAATAAAAAATTCAACATGAGTTCTTACCTCATCCACGCTATTGCTTAAGGTCACATATTTGAAGATTTTATGAGGGAAAATCATGTTGATTTTAAGATGGAATCAATTTATGCATGGTATTCGGATTTGTATAGACACAAAGCTCAATACAATTTTTACCTAGTCCATAAAAAAATTATTTCAGAGTTTAAAAGGTTAATGTTTGTTTTTAATACATCGATACTATCTCTTGAAACAACTACCTTTCTCTCTAGTAAAGGAATTTATGAAACTTCTAAAAAATTTACTATTATCCGGCTGTTTGGTGGTGAAGAAAAGCCTTTTCTTCTCCCATTTTATATCAGATAGACTTTTCACTAGGGAAATGCGTAGAAAATATAAAACCCGGGCCCATTTATTTTATGATATAAGGAAAAAATGATTCATACCCCTACCATGGAAAATTGGAGAATTTACTGTAAAGCATATAACCCACCTTGACGAACTAAAAAAACATCATGAATAATTGGGCTTAAAGGAAGCCAAATTTGTTAAGGGTTTTGACCCAGATAACAAATTTACTACACACATGAAATTAATTGGGTATTATTCATATTTCACCGAAGTTGAACAATTTCAAGAAGGCGGAAAAGATAATGTAGATGTCCATGAAATCATGATAGACCAAGTTTCAAATGATATGGAAGAAATAAACAACACAAATGAAGGTCACACACAACATGACAGAGAAGTGACAAATAAAAATCATAATTCACCAACAACGTCCCAAAAGAGTACTCCATAGAGAACAAATAATAGAACCAATGGTATGGACATGAGAAAGACATCAACTAGAGGGTCAGACGATTGTGGTGATAAAGATCCACCTAGAAAAGTCTTGAAAAATATCATATTGCATATACTTCTGTCAAAAGAAAAAGAAATACATCAACAACATGGCTAAGCATACATGGAATACAAGAAAGTCCATGAACAATGAATATCGATGAGCTCATTGAATAACCTAGTTGGTCTGCACAAATACTACTGGAAACCAAGGAAATTGTTGAAGCCCTAATTATCGAGGAACCTGAAATATTCGAGGAGGAATCTGTTACTTTGCACCACACGACCTACAATTGTGAATCTAAAAAATGTTATTGTAAAAAGTCAATACTAAAAATAAGAAGTCATCAATTGGTTTTGATGGAGTTGCACCATAAAAAAATTCACAGTTCCACGGAGCAACTGGAGAAGCTTTGAAGCAATTTATTGATAATATGGAAAAATAAAATTCAAAATTTAAACAAAGGATAAAAGAGTTAGAAGTTGCCTTGATACTAGGACTATTGTTTTCAGAGCCTTTTAATTCAGTCCAACCTACACTTGTGTTAGAAAATGTTCCAAAAAGAAACAATAAATATAAAGGCTCTTCAAGTTTATTACAAGCAATAAGAAAATATGTTGGTGATTCCATACATAAAAGAATTGATATAATTCAATAAATTTGGGACCTTGCTCAAAGTATTGATACTTTTTCATCAAGAATAAAAAATTTCAAGGAATATCTGCAAAAGGACCTAGAAAATGATGAAGGATTTTATAGGGAAGCTATGAGTACATTCTCAGCTAAAGTCTCTAGCTTAAGTGAATCTCTAAAAAAAGAACAAAAACTTCCTTCAACTTCCTGGATGAAACATGTCAATGCATGTTGGCTAAGAAGAATTACATATTTGAAATAAATGATAAATGAGATTGATGTTTTGAAAAAAAAATAAAAAATGATTTGTTTCTTAAGCTTGTGGATCTTACTAATTACTTGATGGTTCCAATTTATTGATGGATACCATGATTTTGTAAAAGGAAAATTTAATGTAACAACTTAATGCATTAAAATTTCCTTGGGAAAATAAATTCACTGAAACGATAGACTTTTCCGAAGAAGAAGTTGAAAAATGGTTAGTTCAGTATATCAATAGAAATGATGAAGTTGATGACACGTTGCATCAATCAAAGATGTATATGAGAGAATTTGAAAATGAATTATTTAAAATTAAAACTAAGCATGAAATCACTATAGCTCCTTTAAGGGAGTATATCGAGGAGCAGCTGAAAAAGGAATTAATCAAAATTACCGAAATAGAAAATCAAGAAGCAGTTGCAATAGTTATGCCACCTCAACCACAACAAGCATATTTAAAGGAAACACCTCCAAGAAAGTAAAAGGTTACAATAACTTTCCATCACAGTGAGTCAAGCAACAACTTTATTCCCCCCCTTATGTCTACTTCTTCCACAAGAATTTGTCATACTGCCTTCTATTTCTCAGTATTATGTGAAAACCATGTTGATCCTTGATTGTTTTCCTCTTATATTCCAGGTCTTTTCATTTTATAGTCTTTGAGAGTCCCATACCAATCCTCTTTGAAGGGAGAATGCAAATATTTTATTTAAAGGCATTTATTTGGAGAGAACTACTTGGATACTACATTATTGTGTTCTCAAATACTTTGATTTGCAGCTTGAGTTTCCAAATGTTTTATCCACCATAATATTTTTGGTGTTTAATGGAACGATCATTTAAAGTTATCTTATATATGTGATCCATCTTTCTTATATATTTACTATGGATTTTGTTTACCGTCTTGATGAAAGCTGTGATGGAAATGTTAACCTCTTATTTATCATACTCATTTGGTTTATGTGTCCTATAATATATTGTATATATTTTCTTTAAAGATTACTTGGTCCCAATCTTAGGTACTGTTTTGAATGTGAATGTTAGTTTTTCAAAAGTTTCGTCCTTCTTAGACTTTGCTTTATTTTTGTTTATAATTTCATAAGAAAAAGAGGAGTACCACCTCTCTAAAAACACAGGGGGATTTATATCTTCACGAGGTTGACCTTAAGACCGTAAAACAGTCTTTTCGACCAACAATTTGCTGTCAGTCTTTTATTTCATATGTATATGTTTATTATAGCATAATATTAATTAATGTTATATAGTTTTCCAATTATTCTTGATTCTACATACAATTCTTCTTTAATATACAATTTCTAAGGAATAATATTGGATTTCGTAGAATTGCATGAGTATTATAGTAACTAGCTTTTCCTTTTGAACATATTTACAGAGTAGATAATCACATGTAGATGCATGCTTATGTATTGATTCTAAGAACAATCGGAGGCTGTGTAATACCCCAAGGCCGAGCCCCTTGTGAAATGTAATGATGTTTATAGGCTGGTGAGCTAAGTAATTATAAGCTGGTAGGCTTATGTGTTTATTAGGCCGAAGAGCCTAGATGCTAAGGCCAATGGGCCTGATTTTGTATATGTAATTGTGCATATTATTAATAATATACATCGTTACGTGTAGACCGATCACGAAGAAAGTGTTATGGGGGACTAAGCTCCACTAGGTAGCGAAAGGGATGGGGATGAGAGGCTAGGAAAGAGGGGCTAAGCTTGAGGGCTTAACCCAAGGGAATATTGTAATGTATTCCTGAAAAATACTAAAGTTGGGAAATAAACCCAGTTATCCTAAGTTCCTTTGGGGAGAGGAACAAACTCCAACTGGAGAGGAACATGCTCCTGGAGAGCCAAGTGTCACCCATGACACATGCAGATTTATGTGGGAATTTCCACCGTTGTTGGGGTTCACGAACCATTTTTGTCACCATCCCAAGGAGTTCACTATCACCATTGTAGCTCTCTCATGATCCTACATACTGACCACTCTCACCATATTTTTCTTGCTCTCTCTTAGCATTCAGACCAGTCTAGCCATTTTGGTTTCACACGAGTTCATCCTCAACATTCTGTCCATCCCTTGTGTAGTTCACACATGCACTGAACAAGAACGCATCCAGATCCATTTCCACCATTGTGAACCTCTATAATTTGTTGAGTCATCCCCTTGCCTTACCTGATTTTGGTTGTTGTGAATTGAAGATGCGGGTTGTCAAGCCCATGGTTGAAGAGACAGGTTGTCAGGCCCGTGAGCGACTCTCTCTCTAGGTAATAGAGTGTGCTGGGGAAGTGATTTCTCCTAGAGGGAGTCCAACACCAGCTACAGAGCTATGAGAATTTCTGATTTGGTTTGTTGTTGAAGCCATAGAAGGGAAGTGAAGTAGTTGATGGATTGTGGAACAATGAAGGTGCATATTCCTGGGGTGGGATAGGCATGTAGGGTATGAGAGTCCGTGAGCAATGGGTGTAAGTAGGGTCCTTGGAGAGAATCCTTCCAGTTGCACTATGTAGTTTCCCGTAGCCTCAGCCTAGTCTAGGATTCTTTTGCCCATGGTGGAGTTTAGTCCCAACTCTGGGGTGACCCACTTTTGAGTGTGATGAGAAACATGGTCTAAGGATGGGAGGTTTGTGGAAGGTCTGCACACAGTTGGTGGTCATCTATTGAAAGATAAGTACCAAATCTCTGCTCTCTGTATGATGTGTATCGTGCACATGTATTATAATGTTATTAGAATTGCATGTGTTATTGCATCTATGTATTATTGTCGCTTCCGCATGAATATGTGTATGAACAAAATTTTATGTCTGTTTAAAATTTCATTATATATATATATATATATATATATATATATATATATATATATATATGTATATCATAGTTGTTTGTTAAGTGATGTTGCTCGGCTTGTGTGGTGGATGGGGACATTACAAAATTGTATCAGAGCAAAGAAACAAAGATACATTCGTTGTGTAGCGTTACCCAACATGGGTTAGAGGGCCCGTGACGTTACAAAATGGTATTAGAGCCATGGTTTCGACACTGAGCCTGGATGGGCCATGTTAGTGGAAGTTGAAGAAAAGGTTTCAGAAATGAATTGTTGTTGAAATGGACAAAATTGAAGTTCAGAGCCTAGTTTTCGACACTGAGCCTGAATTAGGTCGTATAAGTGGTTATGGAATCAAAAGCTCAGAGAAAATTGTTTTCAAGAGGGACAAATTTGAATTTCAAAGCGTCCTAGAGTTCCAAAAGAACACCTTGGCCATGTTTGGAAGCTCAGGAGGTATGGAAGTTCAAGAAATATATCAGAGAAAAGAGATTGCAGTAACCGTGGGTTTGGAACTGCAAGGTTTGAAGTTGGGTCGTGGGATCTGCTCGGAAGGGAGAAAATCCTTTACAACCACCAGATCTGGAGAAAAATGCATGCAAGTCAACCCCTAAGTACTTTGGACTTACGACTTTGACGAAGTTTATGTGTTATAGAGAAGAAAGGGCTAAAGCTCGAAGTTCCGAAGTCCCGGAAGGATCTACACTGTAGATCTAGTGAGAAGTGCTTGACTGTTGGCTTTGGCCAAAGATAGTTGGGAGCCGTAGATCAAGCCAAGGGAAAGTGGTAAGGCGCACCGGTGA
>JASDQU010108163.1:164650-184949 GCA_032191745.1 Picea mariana | reverse complement strand
ACCGCCGGCACCTGTCTTCCACAAAACCTTTCCCTCTCCCTGTCACATATTAATTTTCACTTCCATCTCTCACCTCCTCACACATGTCCTCCAGTCATTGTCCTCCCAGCCTGTCACCGTTCCGCCTATCCTTCTCTCTTTTCGCTTTCTCCCCTCGCCTCCTAACATATGTCTCCCATATCACCTCCACTTATATTGTTTTCCCCACTCCCCTCTGCTTCCATGGACTCTTCCCCTACCACCGCGTCACCTTCCTGTGCCACATCACCTCTGTCCCTTTACACCTCAGTGCCCGCGTTCTGACTCCCAAGCTTTCCCAGTCACCTCTTTGTTATCGTATCCTTCAACCAGGCCACCGAGCATTTATTGTATCCTGTTGAGATTGCACCAATCACCTCACCAATTCCTCCTCATCAGCCTCCATGTCCACCTACCATCTTCTGGGTCAGCACCCAACAAAGCTCATGTGGCAGATATTCACAGGGTGCGTTCAGTGTGTTTTCATGTGCCAGGTTGACTCTACCCACCCTGATCCCAATGAAGCATTTAATGAAAACAAGGAGGTGGTTGATACATCATCTCTTTCCATAAATAGAAGGCGAGAGAGGGGTCAATCGCGGAATCATGATGTTAGTCCACTCTGACCAAAGATCGTGTCTGATAGAATACTACATGAATAGTTTGACTAATGTCTACATTTCCAGCCTGATAGAGAAGCTCACTAATGCAAAGCCTTAAACACATGACATGATCATGCCTTAGGTAATCAGAGCTAGTTCTAAGTATATGTAGGAATTTTTTCCATTTTTTTATGGTCGATGGTTGAGCTAGGCTTCTGCATTGTAAAATTTTGATGAAGTTTCTGGTTCTTTGTTATGTATCGTGATTTGATACTTCTCGTTTAATGAAAGTTAGCTTATTTTCATCTTACTTTCCTCCGATACTGAAGTGTCTGTGATTGAAGGATTCACATGGATTGTTTTCAACTGTATTGTAATGTATGTTTGATTGCAGTGTTGTCATTAACGTTCTTCAGTTTCCTGAAGTTTTGAATCCAAGAGGATCTTGTATTTGAATCTTTTCCTCCTTAGGTTGTTGGAATACCTGATGTCCAAACCAGACCTTTGCATTTTCTCTTTAAGTTATTCCTCCTACTCACCCTTACGACAACTTACTGATTGAAGTTGAATCGAGAACTCACCTACATGTGCACACTGGTCCAGTTTTCTAAGTTAAAATGATATTATCCCGGGTCTGTGCCCATTCGACCACTTCAAACTTATTCATTGTGACATGCAAACTGATGGGTATTAGGCTTACCTCCAATGCAATCTGGAGGTGATTTCTAGTGCTAACAGGTGGGACCCCTTGTGACTCCCTTTAGTTTCTTAACAAAAATAAACACAACAAGTCAATCAATCAAACACATCCCTCCTTGTGGCTCCCATCATCATTCTCATAATTTGAAAATTAATATCGATGATATTTTAAACCATGTCCAAAAAAAATATAATATTCAAAATATCTAAAAAGAGTGTGTTGTCCAAAAAATTCAGCAGTCACCTATTCTCAGCAATCAATAAATAAATATACTCAAAAACCATATTTTCCACTTTGGGAGGAAAATTTCCCTTTGTTGTTGTTGTCTCCCTTTGATTTATCTGAATTATCCTTATGATGTGTGGATCCTTTCAGCCTGAACTCACTGATAACATGAGAACAATCATCTCTCAAGTGCATGCGGGATGAAACGGATTTGGAGGAATCACTTGAGGGAGAGGAGGGGGTAGCAAAATATTTTCCTTTATCAGGTGCATGATGGGCTTCGGTTTTTAGCCTCTTTCTTTCATGGGAAGACTGTACAGATGAGTTAGCTGGGGAAACTTGGACAATTGGGTTAACCGGTGGAGGAGGAGCACATAGAGACAAATTGGGCCAGCCACGATGTTGGGAGACTGTTGGATGAACAATATCTTTCCATCTTTCATTTTCAGGGACTTCAGGTTGTAATGAGACATGAGGGGGAATTGGGATTCCAGTGACATGTTGGGGTTGGAAGGGAGGCTTTTCTGACCTAGGTTGGACTACCCCCTGTCCAATCCAGTTGAAAAATCCAGCTTGGAAGAGTTAGTTCAACTCTTGTGAATATGCATCAAAATGTATCGAAACCCTTGGCCTTCTAGGGCCCCTTTTCCAATTTCCTCTTCCCTTGTTATTCCGACCATGGATTCCTCTGCTGAAGAAGCACATTCATGTATGCAACGTTTATTAGAAACTAGATTATTTAAACAAACCATACATGACATCTCTTTTAAATATGAAACAAATTTTGGCTTAGCAACACATCATACTTATGCAATCCAATCCATAAAAATCGTTTAATACTTGTCAATGAGTAGGGGGTGAATAAGGGTTCTCAAATATATGAGGGGTTATATTGAGCAAAAAGTGATAAAATGAAAGTGAGTAGATCATGGTTATTTCTCAACAAAATATCAAACAATAAACTATGTCGTAATAACAAAACATATCAACTGTAACTCATCTCTGTGTCCTCCTTCAATTGTATAATACAGAGTTTTCATTTAATTATAATTTAATTTTAAGAACAAGGTGTGCAAAGTGAATCTGGGAATGTGAGGGGATTCATAATGTGTGAAAAAGTGAGAGAATGGCAGGGAAGTTTAATGGATATTGTTTAGAAAATAAATTAAGTAATCAATAATCATAACTATGTACTAAAATCAATCCAAAACAATACCAACACCAGACCAACAATTATTGTGTATCAAACTATTTGTTGTTCCAACATTTAAATTTCCCAAAATTTCTCAATTCATAATAGTCTATGTAACCATAACCCATAACCAAAACAAACTTTCCATTCAATAGACCTGTTGAAGAACATGTTGGTCTTTAATTTCTTTTATTTCCTTTTAATAATTTAAAGAAAACGCATAGCAACATCTCTTGACCTCTTTCCCATAATGCATCACTATAAAAATAACATTCATTATCTACCAATTCACAATCAGGTCAAACTTAAAATATACACAGGTCCCCTTTTCAATACGAACAAACTTCCAAAACATGCCCGATTACACACAGTCACCATTATATCAACCAATAAGATTTTGCAATGAAACCACAGTCAACATAAAACACAAGTCTCATTATTGTCAATGTAACCATTATAATATGAACGATGATTTAATAATATATGCAGGATGAACATAACCAATTACACACAGTCACCATTTCCACAATTATCTATAAGCTTGATTGGGCCTAGCAAAATATAGGCATTTCCAATTCCAATCAAGACCATACTATAAAAACATAGTGAGTGAAAAGAAGACAGCCCATGACTGTATATCATTACCCATTCCCAATTTTCAACTCTTCAACCAATTTAATCATAGAAATATGAGATAGGGACTTGATGAAAAACTCCATCACCATTCCACTGATGAACTAATATTTGACAACCAAGAAGATGCCCGAAGGAGAAAGAACAGTTGGAGATTAAAATCGTGAACAATAGAACAGAGAACTGGAGGTATTCATAGACACATCATCCACATGTAAAATACCTTTCGATACAAACATGGTATTAAGCCAAAGGGACTCCTTATTAATCTCGGCCTGGGAAATGGAACCAATAGTTATCCACCAAGGAAAGCAATGGCGAGTAGGGTAGAAAACTCCAGTGCACATAGTGCGTTTTATGCTTGCAGAGGAGAGGCAAAGTTTAACTGAATTGTGATAGTTATTCAAAGAACACGCAGAGATATAACCTCTCTATTCACTTTCTTAAGAGCCGAACCATTTGACAAAAATATCAGTGAGGGTGCACATATCATAACTTTGAGATGTAACTAGCATCACCCCACAACCATACATTACATATTAATGTTATGGCCACCCCAAGACGGGATCTTGGAATATTTTGTGAAAGGACAATGAGAATGAGCCCATGACCATGACTCTAGTATGAAGAAAATAAACAACAATTGAATGGAAACCCGAATGCGACTGGATAGGGTTACACTCAGGACTGTGAGGGAAAAACCAACGATAATACACAGAGAGAAACCCTCCACCATTAATATAGAGTGATATATACCACATTCATTACTATCCACAAAGACCCATCATGATTTGAAACCAACAGAGCAACCAGTGAATGCACAACTTAAACAAAAACCAATTCTTTTGCTTGCCATCCGAAACAATTACAATGATCACAGAGAGAAAAATCACATATTTACATAGTTGAAACTCTCAGGAGCACACAAACCCAAGCATTACTAAGCCATTGTTTGTTCATACATAGAGCATAATTCATGGATGGAGTGAAAAATAACTTAACCTGTAACAAAGATCTTAAAAGGGCGAGTTGGCCAAGCTTTCTTCTTCCCAAGAGCCTAAAATGTAGATCTTAACCACCAACAGACCGAAAATGCAACAAGGAAAAATGTTAGGGTGATGATCGATGGGGGGAGTATGGAGTGACGTGAATTTACTGCACATCGCTTCCATCTCCTATCCTATTCAATTCTGAAGTACAAGATACCCAAACATTCACCAATTCATTTAACCATGTATTCAATGCCCAAACAATTGAAATCTGCAATGATATCCCATGCCCAATGTGCCACCCAAACATTCATACGTTAAATTTTGCCAAGTTTTATGCCATATCATATGTATTTCAATGTTATATGTGCCCAAATCAAATCTAATAAAAATTGCATAGCCACTAACCAACCATAGTATAATAGTTAGTATTAGCACTAACATCACTTTTACTTTTCCATTTTCATATAACCTTTTAACATAGCTCAAACTTAACTTTCTTTCCTTTAAGATTTTTCTTCATAGGTTTTCTTCCTTGTTTTGATTATGATGTCACTAACATATCTCTTGTATATATGTGGCTAGGTAGTCTATCATGATGATTCGTGACATGGTTAAATCATAACAATTGTAAATACATGCCCATCATAACATAAAAAATAATGCCTTGAATTGAAGAAACATCCCATAAAATGCATCATCCACCTGTTACTATGTCAAAATGAAACCAATACTGCATTATCAACCATGTAGGACTGTGTAAGCAGTGTCAAAACAACAGCAGAAAAATGTGTGATATGTCTATCTTTGAGCCTCCAGTCTACAAGAGGTGTCCCACCTACTAGTATTATATTATTAGCATAGTTTAAATAATAGGGCTTTATAAATACTTTGCGGAAGAATTCATCATTGCTATTTTAATCGTCAACAAACTGGCTACTCCACAGGGAAATTTGTTTCCAATAGATTAAGAACTCAGTGTGTCTGGTTTCGCAGATCAAGTAACATCAGATCAAGAAGATATAAATCAGAATTATTGTGTAATAGGGGGAAGTGAGCGGATTTAATGGAAAAATGACCAGGAATTTGGGAATAACTCATGGAAAGTGTTAAGTATGAGGAGGTTTATCCTTATAAGCATAATCGTTCAACTAAATTTTTCTCTTGACTTCAAGGAGAAAAATTTTCTGAACTTTCTCTTTTGAATCTCAAAATGGATGAAAAAATGGAAAACAGAAGCGGGATGTAACCAACTATCTCATAAAACAACAGTGAAAGGAGATAACAAATTCAAGGATGCCTTCAAGGGGGTAATCATAACAGTCCTATAAGCTTGATTTGTTAGAAAAATAGGACCGCGAAGCAATAAAGTAAAACAAATGCAGAAACAAAACACAGAAGATACACAATACAAGAGAGACACAGATTTATGTGGTTCACCCAGTGTGGGCTACGTCCACCAGAGAAATTGCTAGGTCCTTCCTTTATTATTATCCAGCAAATGAAGGGATACAACCTACAAAAAAACCTGTGGTAACTTACTCTTCTTTCTCTCATAGTCTCCTCTCTCAGAATATAATATTCGCCATCAACCATAGCCGCAATACATTTCGCTCATAAAAGAGGGTTGCCTTCTAGGGAAAAAAACCCTAACATAATTTCTACCATTAGATCTGCGACCTTATAATAAACAGTCCAGATTTATAATGAAATTACAATATACTTTTACAAGGCAATTTTTTCTTCGAGGGCTTCACCCCCAAACCCCCTCTTGCCCCCAGACCCCCTAGCCGGGGGGATATCGCCCCCAACCCCGCAGAGGGCTTACCCCCCCTTTGCACTCCCCCGCATGGAAGAGTGTACATACTTATGAGGTGTAAATACTTCATGGGGTATAAACACGGTTGAAAGTAAAAGACCTCTGAATAAGGAAGATAATCAAGCTCCACAACCAACATGATTGTTATTGATTAACAATACTTTGTAGGAGTTTCGATGTGGAAAAACTAATCCAACATTTTATTTTTGACAAAATTTGAAATCAAAAGAACAAAAAACAAGGAATGTCATAACAGAAATGAAACATCAAAATTGGAGCAAGAAGAAATTAAATGACAGAAATGAAACTAACATAAATGAAAACTACTAAAATGCAAGCAGAATTGAAATGACATAAATGAAACAACGGAAATGAAAACTACTAAAATACAGAACAATCCAAACAACGTTAAACTCTTCAAGTTGGTTCCACATAATGTTTTAAGTGAGAACCGTTAGTGTTGTAGGAAAACAATCGCTCTTGTAAATCCTTTAGAATGTAAGAATTTTCACCTAGGACAAAAGCGATCTTGAAAGGACCCAACCATAATTTTTGAAACTTTGAATGTCTTCCCCTATCAGTGTGAGTTGAATCCCACATCAATACCTTCTCATTGACTTTAAATTTGACAGCTTTGACACTCTTGTTGAAATATTTTTTTACAGTTTGGTGTCTTCTCTTTATATTACCCAAGGCAAACATCCTTTTCTCCTCTAAAGCCAGGAGGTGCATTCATCCTTTGTGAAATATCAGAAGAATTTAATTCTTCGACCTGCAGAATTAACCTTAAGGAGGAAAGTTCCGGCTCAGTAGGAAGAATGGCTTCTTGAACATAAACAAGATGGAAATGAGTGCAACCAGTGCTCACCTTGGTGGTAGTTCAATCTTCCCAAATGGTGTAAGTAAGGAGAGTGTGCCATTGACGAGGCTTATCTTCAATGAGCCTTTTGAAAATTCTCACAAGATTCTTGTAGGTAGAGTCGACCTGCCCATTTCCTTGAGCGTAACAAGTTGATGAGGTAAAGTGTTTAACCCCCAACTTAACTAAAAAGTGGGTCAGCTAACAAGAATAAAAGCGGGACCATTGTCTGTAATAACTTCCAAAGGAAGACCAAATCTGGAAAAAATATTATTTTCAAGGAAAGAAATCACCTGGTCATCTATCGAATGTTTAAGTGGGACAACTTCAACCCATTTTGTAAAATAGTTTGTGGTTGTGAAGATAAATACTTGTCCTGCTGAAGACAGAGGATTAATAGGACCAATAAATTCCAATCCCCACTTTGAAATAGAAAAGTCTGGGAGGATAGGTTGTAACGGCATAGCTGAAAGGCGTTCTTTCCCAACAAATTTTTGGCACTTGTCACAAGATCTCGAAAACACATAAGAATCAAGAAATATTGAAGGTCAATAGTATCCTTTTTTGATAATATTAAAAGCAGTGGTTTTAGGAGAAAAATGACCTACGTGAATGAAAAAATTTGGAGAACCATGAGTTTCTTGCAACAATTTATGTTCTTCCTCATAGTCTACACAGCGAAGCAACATACCATCAACAAATATTCTAAACAAGAAGTCTCCTATAATGACGTATCTAGCATATTTGAAACGAAGCCTTCTTATTTGATGAGTGTCTAAGTTATCTGGACATCTTTGATTTTCAAATAGTAAACAAAATTCTTATACCAAGGATTTTCAGACACAGGAAGGATTTGATTATCAATGTAGAACAGTGTTGATAGAGAACTATCTTTTTCATCAATTTCTTCACTAGTTTCAGCATGTTGATCTAAGTGAAGGGATAAGTCACGTCCCTTGATGGTGGTAGAATTAACGATAGTTAAATCGTGCTCCTGGATATTGGCAAGCCAATGTGCAAGATTCCCTGAAAGATAAGATTGTGAGAGAAAAAACTTGACAGCGGGTAAAGGGAATTTTACCAATGTATGCTTACCTAAGATGAAGTGGAAAAAAAATTCAATGGCTTTAACAAGAGCGAAAGCATGTTTCTCAATAAAATAATATTTAAAATCATCATCAGACAAGCTTTGACTCATGTAAGCCACTGATTTTTTGTTACCTTTCTCATCACCTTGCATGAGTATAGCATAAACTGCTTCCTCTATGGCATTGGTATATATCATAAACTCTTTCTCAAAATTTGGCTTTGCCAGAACCGGTGTGGAATTGATTGCTTTCTTGATCCCTACAAAAGCATTTTCAACATCATCTGTCCAAGAAAAGGAAAGATCTTTCTTAAGTAGATTATGAATTGGCTTGACCATTACAAGAAAATTAGGAACAAACCTACGGACAAAGTTAATGACTCCCATAAAAGCTTGAACCTCCTTCTTGGAAGTGGGAGCATGAAGATTTAGAATAGCATTAATCCTTTCAGGATCAATGCTTATTCCTGAATCAAAGAGAATGTTTCCAAGGATCTTTCCCTTGGTAACATCGAAAATAGACTTAGAAGTATTTAGAGAAATGCCAAATTTCCTGCATAGCAAGAGAACTCTTTTAAGATGACCAAAATGATCTGATCGGTTTTTTGAGTACATAGTTAAGTCATCAAGATAGATATGAATAATCTTGTCGATGAAATCATCAAAATCTATTTGCATAGCTTTTTGAAAATTGGCACCTGCATTAGATAATCCAAAAGACATACATTCATAAGCAAAAGTGCCCCAACGAGTAATAAAAGTGGTTTTATATTTATCTTTCCTTTTTACCTTGATTTGATTGTAACTAGAGAAACCGTCAAGTAAGGACATCATCTGTGATCCTGCAACTTGCTACAAAATCATTTCCATATTAGGGAGAGGAAAGTGATATTTTATACTAGTCCAATTCAATGCGCGAAAATCTACACATAATCTGATTTGACCAGTTGTTTCTCAAACGGTAACCAAATTATAAACCCATTATGAATACTTAAACGGGAAGATGATCCCAACCTTCAATATTTTTTCCAACTCCTTTCGAATAGTTGCTTCCAGTGCAGGGTTAATAGGTCTTTGTTTTTTCCTAACTGGTTTTCTACCCTCCTTGATAGGAATAGCATGTTGTATAAGAGCAAGATCAAAATCACGGAGATCCTCATAAGACCAAGAAAAAACATCTTGAAATTTCCTTTTTGTGTGTTCCAATGTTCAAGGAAATGGTTTCACACACTTTCCTTTTTGACTCCTCTTCTTTATGTTTCTCTTTGTTCCCTACATCACTCGATGAAAATGAACTTTCTATAAGAGTCAAGCCCTTAGGAATATTGTTATCTTCCATTGATATAATTTCCTTAGGCTTATAAGGTTCATTTTGAATGAAAGCACAGATGCTTTCATCACTAGGGGGAAGACCTGCCATGATTCTATATTGTTAGGGATATGTGGACGATAAAAAGAATAAAAAGTGCAATCGGGTATTTGTGGCAGAAGTTGTTGATTAGGAGAGGCTACAAAAAAAACTAATCGATCAGCCATTGAGTTCAATTCCCTTTTAACATGAGTGATGTTGAAAGATAGTAGGTTCGAGATAAGTGCCCAAACAGTTTGGATATAGCGTTTCATCAACTTGTTGCTAGGAGAGTATATCGTACATACAAGGTTCACAACAAGTTTGGAATCCCCAAAAACTGTAAAGTGACCACAACCCAGGTTATAGGAATTTTCAATGCCTAACAACAATTCTTCAAATTCAATGACATTGTATGTGCAAGCAAACTCTAACCTATAAGAAAAGTTATGAATTTTTCCCACAACAGAGTACAAAATAATACCAGCTTCGTTTCCTTCATTGGAGCATGAACCATCAAAGTGAATATGCCACATATCGTCATCTAAATCAATTTGTTCCAAGGGAGTGTTGTCCTCCTCGACAAAGATGGAATACACTCCTAGGTCCTCCTCGATATAATTCACATTAGGTTGTGGGACACTTTCTATATAAGGTGATATTCTCCCCTCTCTGAAGGCTATGATGTTTTTACCATTCCGAGGAATGGATAAGTGTATCCTATCGAGTGAGAGGTATCCACCCGTCAAAGCTTGCCAATATCTTCCTAAGATGATCGAGTAGTTACTTACTGGCATATAGATTACCTGAATATTAAGGGTGGTCCTTATTTCAAGGTGCGCGCACAAAACCAAGGTCACGTCCTTGATTTCACCTATGGTTGTTTGTTGTAGACTATTATAAGAGAGCATGCTTCTGGCACTTTCATTTGTACAAGACAAGCCTAGCTCTTCCATAATAATCTTCGACATTATACTTGGGCCCAAACCACCATCAATGAGGCAACAATGGGTAATCCTATCCATAATATTTACAGAAATGTAAAATGGGGGGTTTTTTACAAGGTATATAAAGTTATGTACACCTACTTTATTTACAGACGAATGCTCTTCATCTACCTCTTTAGAGAGGTTGGTTGTAATGGAATCTTTTCCTTCCATGAATTGTTTTAGATGCTTCTGTTGTTCAGGGATGACAACCATGTCCAGAAGGGTTGCATCTTCTTTAATGTTGGCCAACTGATTTAGAATGTTGTATTTGGAAAAGGGAAGAGGGGAGGTAGTTCCTTGACTGTTAGGATCCTTAGGAACCTGAACAGTAGCAGTTAGTGAGGATGAGCTTGGGATAGAATAAGTGCGGGGAGGATCATATTTACTTTTGGGAGCATAGGATTTATTCCTAGTATTTATGATCATGACATCTTTTGGCTTTGCAAAGTCTAGGACAACTATGGTAGTTTCAGGTCTCTTGCCAAAGATTTTATCTCTGACATTCTTCTTTACCTCACATGTACTTTCCTCATGGTGTTCCTCACAAAAGTTACACCAACTACGAGGCGTGATAGCCTTAGGCTGAAAATTATTTTCATTTGGATTTCTAAAGGGGGGTGCAGAAGAAGATGAAGCTCTAGGGGTAAGAGAGGAGACATTTCCCTTTCACTCATATGCTATCATTCGATTATTCATGTCTTGTACAAGTTGTAAGAGGGTAGACATGTATGTTTGTTAAACTGAGACTCCCTTAGGAAGACCTGTTCTTTCAAGATGTTCTTCATACTCTAAACAAGTATGCAGAGTGGAAATGAGGTTATCAATGGCCTTTTCCTCAATCTTGTGATGATAGGGGGAAGGTAATTCATTATAATAATGCATGAAAGAAGCTTGGTTGTGAGGTCGGATGAGTTTAGGGATTTGATTGTATAACTTGGTGAAACGCAAGTTGAAGGACTTTATAGTCTCACCATCCTTATAAGCGATGTTATTGTATTCCTGTAACTGCTCAGCTGGGATTTTGGATTTCCCATAAGTAGATTTGAACCAATAGACTAACTCCTCCTAAGTAGATAAAATCTTAGGATGGAGATTGAATAAATCGGTCATAGCCTTCCCTTCAATGGAATTGATAAATAAGCACATACAAGTATCATTTTCATTGGCTCCTATGTTGTGTCAGTCATTAGAAAATGCCACCAAGTGTTGATTCATAGTGACATTGTTATTCCTTGAAAACCTAGGGAGATTCTCTTTGAATTTAGGAAGTGGACGGGTAGCAGGTGTCAAGTTAAGAGGGGAGGAAACATGCCACGGGGTGGTTGTAGCATATTCTTCAAACTGAAAAATCCCATAATTTTTAATTACTTTGGAGGGGTTTGTGGTAGACTGGATAGGGATTTGGTGACTATACAAGCTACCAATCACTGACGAATTTGAAGGTCGAGATGAAGAAGCACCTCCAGTGCCACCAGAGCCACCACTAGATGTCATATTGTGGATGATAGGTAAGGGAGAGAAATATGAACTGGATGAATCAGAAAAGGTTCTCCTTAGAGTACTTTGTTGGGTTGATAACACAATGTTCATTCTTCCTATTTCAACAGTAGGATTAATTTCCAGTGATAAACCTATTCTTCTCCTAGAAACACGAGGGTCTAAGGACATGAAAAGAAGATCAAAACTAAAGGAAAACAAAATTATGGTTGATTCCTAAGTTGTTTATGCCTAGCTTCCCAATGTTCTTGGGCACCTATGTCTTGTTCAATTGCTGTCCATGAGCGATTAAGATCAACCTGGGTATTAGCAATATCTAAGATGGTATTAAAAAAATTTAAAACAAAGTTGGTCTGATCTTGAATATTGGGCTCAATATTAGATTTCCTTGCAACGGGTACAATCATTAAGAAATGAAACAGTCAAAGAATCAAAATCAAAAAAGTAGATACATTTAATGATAATCGAGCATAAAAAATCAACCAAAGAGATATGGAAGATCTCCCCAGTATGGTCACCAAATAAATGTTGAGGAAAATATATGAAATAATCTTACTCAATCATTCTCATATCTTGCTTGGCTAAGGCAAGATAGACAGGAATATCACCCTATGTTTTATAGCCCAAAAATATGTTTCCTAATCTACCAATATTAGCTACAAGGGCTTAGGCTGAATTTTATAACAAAAGATTGTTGTAAAATTCAATATCTTTAAATAATTTTCTAAATATAACAGATGCAAAAATAAATGTGGAGACAAAAGAAAAAATGCCAAGTCACAATTTAACACAGATGAGACAGAATAGAAATCGATTATTTCATTCCATTAAATCAAAAGAATCATTCTCTTTACAAAAATCCCTAAGGAAGTTTGGACCAAAGTCAAATTGTTGGCCCTTGACCAAGTTTTGAGGGATCTGGTCAAGTTTGACTTGTTTTCAGACTTCAATAGCCTGTTGAAGGAGGAGTGAAAGATGAAGCAGAGATCGCGGGATCTCGGCCCCTTTTTGGGTCCTTTTTGGGTTTTTGGGATTATGTAACGAGCATGGGATGTCGGCCCATGGGTTTACCCATGTTTAGGCCTAATTTGTAATGTATATATAGATGTCTAGGCAATATAGAGAAGGAAGAGACAATATATGTGATGTAAGGCTGATAAGCTAAGTGCTAAGTGCAAGTATGGTTTGTAAATGCTCTGTGCATACTGGGAAAGACTCACAGAGCTAGGTGCAAGGTATCATAACAAGATGTGAAGTGCTTTGTTATATAACGCAAGGAAGGAGGATCTAGTGAGGTGCGTAGATCTCCTATCCTAGGTGAAGTAGGGTTTTGAGGATATGTGATTGTAATTGATTGACTGAATATAATAAAGAAGAAGAATTGGTGGATGTAGCCCCAGGGGGGGGTGAACCACGTAAACATTGTTTTGTTTCGCTTTGTGCTTGTATTGATGTGTTTATAACTTCTTTTTCTATTTCTTTGATAGAGATAGATAAATTTGCTTATTCTTTGTGCTAATAATGTGTAAGAATGTTAGATCTGACCTATATGAAGGTGCTTAGTGCCTGATTTGCTGGATATAACATGTCAGTTTATGATAAAGTGATTAAATACATCAAATCTAAGTGAATGATGTGATGCTTCTATCTGCGCAGTAGTTATTGGTTGAATATTGATGAACTGTTAATGCTAAGTGCCATGTTAAGTATTATAATCACATATTTGTGTCCCAAATAAGGTTGCAGACACTTGAGTCCTGCAACCACCCCTGCCTCTACCTCGGGTGAGACTTCATCTTCTTCGCAAGTGTTGTCGAAAGGGCTGGTAGTTAGGGTTTTGTTGGTGCGTTGTTGTAGAGTTGAACCCTGGGTCTGCCCCTGTGCCAACAAATGGTTCTGTTTCCAAGACCTGAAACTGTGATTGCTAGGAACTGAAGAAAATTTATGTGCGTAGATATATTGCTAAACTGCGCAGTATCAGACCTGAAACTGCGATTATTGGGAACTAAGAAAGAAGAAGCTTTGTGCAGAGATTCGACCTGATATTGTGAAATCTTTGTGCATAGATTTGTTTCCCTAGTGCACAACATTCTACTTAACCTGAGGAGCTTTATGCCAAGAAAAGAGGTCGGATCTGAAGAAAAGAGGTAATATCTGTAAGCTTTGTGCTCTGAGAAAGGTAAGAATAGTGAAAAGTTCTAGATCTAGAAGCTTTGTGCTCTGAAAAAGTAAGATAACTGGAAGATTTTGTTTCTAAAGTATGGATCTAGGTGTGTTTGATAGATTATGTCCTAGCTTGAAAACTAGGGCACTAATAGATGAAATAAGGTTTGATATGAGTAGATCTGATAAGAATAGTGAAAGATATGTTATACCTATGCATAGAAAGAATGTTTGGACTAACAAATGGATGCAGGATCCGAAAGAATTTTTTTGTAGGTTAGCTCCTATGAGCCTAGCGCGTAGTACAGGAAAGGTTGGGGATCACTGAAACAAAAGAGAGGATTAACCCTTTGTTATAGTTGTAGAAAACTAGGACATCTTGCTAAGGAATTCCCTGGGAAAACACCTAGTTGTGTTTGTTGTAAATCTATGGACCATGAAGTGTTGGATTGCCCTAGAATGATTGCTAAGCTCGAAGGAATGAATCTAAATCAAGAAAACCCTAAGGAAGATCCATAAATAGTAGAACCCCAAAAAGAATCAGAGAAAGTATGGCCACAAATGAAAGAAACCCTGAATGACCACCGACATGTCAGATTATCAGAGATCTTCAAGGAAAAAGAATGCATTGAAGAAAGAATAGGAGAATTCGACATTGACTATGTTCTAGATAAGGAAACACAAGTGAATATCATAATAGAGAGAACTTTGGAATCTATAGGGAAACCTGCTATGATCCCTTCATTAGGAAGAATAGGGTTATTCAAAGGAAAGTTGATAAACCTATGTGAGAAGCTTGCTCGCATACCTATGAATGTTAATGGAACTTCGATAGAAGAAGATTTTGAGATAATTAAATTTACTGAGGACAACACCTCATTTACCATGCTACTAGGAAAACCTTGGATTTATAGAGATCAATCTAGATGAAAGGAAGAAGAAGAAATTTTAGAACAGAAGAAACAAGAGTTAAAATATTTCATGACTAGAAGGATCGCACACTTGATTGAAGAACAGGAGAAAAAATTGAAGTTATTTAACATTAGAGACCCGAATGTCGAAGTTTCAAGAACACTGGAGGATCCACAGAAGATTGAAGTACCTATCCCAGACAAAGAAGAAGTATTATCTGGGAACCCTAGGGAAGAATCTCAACAGCGTGAAGTGACTAGGTTAAAAGAAGACAAAAATCATAATGGAAAAAGGAATATTGAGACGAAGCTCACTGGAAAAAAGGCTAGAAAGTTAAGTAAGAAGATAGAAAATATCGATAAGTTGCAGAAGGCTCCAGAGGGAACCTCACAGAAGGAAAAATTTCAAAATTGGATCTTCGTCGAGATATCAGAATAGCGACACATGACACTTCACCATGACGAAGCAATATAGTCGTTGGGAACATTATAACCGTTAGATCAATGCTCCAAATGGATAGAAATCCATTTATGGCTAGCCAGCTCGCCATCCGACCGTTGGGATCACTCCATAATGGACATAACCGAGTTAATGAAGGCCTCATACCCATTACAAGCGACATGTTGTCAATTTACCTATTTATCCCACCACGCCACGCACCGAGAACACTTTTTGTTGTTGGGAAAAACACCCTACGGACTAGCAAATGGAGTTCAGACTTTGCATGCAGATATGACCAAGTAGAAATTACTTTCTACCTTCATCCCTAGATTAAAATCCCCTTTTCTCAGTAAATGCATGGAAATATCAACCTACCTCGTTACCGTCATTTGATGTCGATCCTCTGTTGTTCTTGATCACTTGTTCGCAATGCTCCTTCCAAAGATGACCTGCATTCAAGACGAGCAACAATTATGCATGCATACTACTTATATACTAATGGGTTAGAAATCAAACATAAACTAATCAAACCATAGAAAGTTCATGAATTGGGATGGGAAAAGCATTCTCTTTATTACTTAAAATGAGTCAACTTACAAAAGCTTAGACCAACCACCACTCCTTGAACCTGATCCTGGGCTCCTCTTCTTCTGTCTTTCAACTGCTTTTCTTTAAATCTCCTTTGGTATTAAGAAAGGCTAAAGGGTTGGGACAATGGAATACGTAAATGGGCAGAGTTTCTTTGCGATATTTTTTCCTCCTCCAAATGGTACCCCTACCCCTTCTTTTATAGGCTAGAAGGAGCTAGGTATTTGGATGAACCCTCGGCCATGCATGGCTGGGAGTTTTAGTTAACTCACCCATAGATTTTTGTTCCGTTGGAAACTTTCCTTTTTTCATGCTTTTATTGATCCACGTGAGCTATTTTGGATCAGCCATCGTGTACACGCGTGCAGTAATGGGTTAGGGCGCGTGGGCCTTCACACAAGAGGATTTTCAAAGAGTTGTTCAGCAGTGTTTTTGGCAAAGAAAGGATATGAGTTGGCCTGATGCTAGGTAAGCATGTGTGGTGCAATTTAGGGTTATAACAGATGCCCCCTAATGTGTGAGGTCATAAGAGCATCTGATGGCCAAAATACATTACCAATCTTTACTAATGTGTCGAACGATTGAGCCCAAGGATCAGGAACCAGGAGGTGTTGTCTGCAAAATGAAAAAAGTCTCACCGAGGTGGGCATACCTATGCTCGGGATAAAATAGAACCATGGCTACCAATCAAATACACTGTAGATCCATGTCAAATAACTATAAAGAGTAGCCGCGAACAATACACACNTAGAACCATGGCTACCAATCAAATACACTGTAGATCCATGTCAAATAACTATAAAGAGTAGCCGCGAACAATACACAGTGGAGCTACATCTTGAAATCAGAATGATATACATATAGAATATCCATCTTCCAGAAGTTGATTCGGCCTGATGGCTAGAGATGAGATCTTCAGAGCTCAAGCAACAACTTCAAAATCTTCAAAACTCAGGTAGGAGTGTAATATGAGTGTATGAATGCACTACCCAGAGGTCTTCGATGATTCGTCGGTCATTGACGTGATAATCTTGATGATCAGACTGAAGGATTCAATGATTTCGAACAAGGACTTGATTGGGTGTTAAGGATGGTCGGGCATGAGGAAAAGAGACATAATGTAGAGGGGCCGACTCAGGCTTGGTGAAAAACTTCCCTTGGATAGTAGCATGACAAATAATGAGACTCAGGCAGCATGTATGTTAATCATAAGTCTACGAAGCAGGAGGCAACACAAACTCTCCATATGTTTGGAAGAATAACCAAACGGTGGAGGACACAACTCTATATAGCAAGAAAAGATTCCTAAGTTCCTACTACATCCCATAGTCTGATGAACAAACGGACAGATGTTATCCAAGGGTGACTCATTATGCTACCAATAAAGAAAATACTTTTCCCTTCCTCTTTTTGGGGTATATTTGATTTTTTTGTTCTTTTCGATAATTTTGGAAAAAGAATAAAGGAATATTACGTTACAATGGAGGAACAAGTATTGCAAACATACAAGCTCAAGGCACAAGGACAAGACTGATGTTCTAGTAAAATGATACTCGGGAAAAATCCTCCGGCAGCCAAAGGTGTTAAAACGCAGAAGCAAACTGTCACAAGGCTGTTGGATAAGGTATGCAAATGCGGTTGATAAAACACACAATGGTAACGTCCTTCGATGTAAGTTTAACAAGCCCAGAGAAGGTAAGCTCAGTGGTTTTTCATATTTATAGAGTCTGAAAAAACGTAAAAGGAGACTCCACTGGGGTACCTTTTTCAAAGATAGTCTATTTGGTTTGAAAAAGGGGTAAACTAGCACCGATTAGACATCAATTCAAAACCATTTTAATGAGTGTGACAAGGACAAGATCACTTGGCCATTTTTTCACTTTTAAGGAGTGTGAAAAAAGCTTAACTATGGACTCCGTCAAGAATATTCTTCTGGACCAATTTAACGAGTGTGAAAGAATTAGGTCACTCGACGATCTTTTCAATTTTAGGGAGTCTGAAAAGAGATTAACTATGGACTCCGTGGGGGTTTCTTTTTCGTAATTTTAGTCCCTCAGGCTCGAAAAAGGCATAAAATTATACCTAAGAGTACTCTTCTCAAGAACAGAAGTTCCATAGAGTATACATTTGTTCGTACAATTGACCTTCCAAACCAAAAAAGGGGTAAACTACCGTCGGACAGACGTGACTTCAAATTTCAGTTTAAAGAGCGTGAAAGGCCACAAGATCACTCGGCATTATTTTCATGTTGAGAGGGTCTAAAAAAGGGCTTAAAAGGAGACCCATCATTTTTTTGGATCCCTGAGGGTGAGATAAAGAGCGAAGAAGAATTATGCAAATGAGGCTCAAACTCATATTCAGGAAAGACTATAAGGACTCCCGAGCCTACAGTGTTTTAGAGATGGCATGGACACCATAATGCAACCAGGACCTACCTAGGGAATCCAAGTTCTAGTAAGCTATACTGCCAAGTTGCGACACTTCTAAAGCAGATATGATGGTTCTGTGTCACAACCTGATGGGATCAATCCTATGGCAAAGGAAAAAGACAATGAGACGCAAAAGTTGGGGTAGTAACCTAACCTATATGCTCAAGTTGATTCTTGGAAAAAATTTCATGGACCGTCAAAATTTTCTCAAAACTCAAAAAAAAGTCCCAATACCCAATCAAATCCCTCCCATATAACTCCTGAATCACTCTAAATGATTTTTGGTATAAAGAAATTGATAAGGCGGGCTAAAAAAGTGACAAAAAGAGGCCAAAACGTCTATAAAAAGAAGCTGGTAGCTCATTATCACCATTGTTGATTTGAAAATTGACTCTGGAGCCAAAATGTTAAGGTCTTAACCCGCACAGAGGTAGATCAATGTATTCGGATGTAATAAAGGTCAATATTAATAAGGCCTTTCAATAAAATAGAATAAGGCGGATGTAAGAAGACCTAATAGAAGCTTTCGCTTCTAGAAGGATCTTCCTCTAGATGCTTCTCTTAATAGGCATATTTAGTATAAATAAGGGTCGAGGGTATGAAAACCCTAGCTTGGATATTATTGTAACAGAGCGCTGCTCGACTGGAGGTTGCCCCCTCGAAGAGGCCTGTGAACATTGCTATCTGAATCAAAGTGTTATTTCTATTACTATTTCGTATATCATTTCTGTGTATTGTGAAGATTATGCTGGATATTTTACTATTATTTTGCCATTTCTAGCATTTTATTTCTGTTCTGTATATTTTGTATATCTGGTATCTTGCAAGTGGTATCAGAGCACTTTCCTTGGCAGAAATTGTGGGTATTTTTTTTTCAGGGTAGAGACATATTCTGGCGTCTTTAAGCCATAGAGATCTGTCGTTACGCACATAACCTGCGGTTGAGGGATTCATACACGCAGGAAATACAAGTGGTTCTTAAGCGCACATCTGTTGGCCACCCTTGTAACCCTTGTTGGTACCCCTTCGAGTGGTAGCGCATCAGACAACACCTGTGTACGAATCGGCCTAGATTTCCTGAAGCCCTCTTTAGATAAACCTATCAGCCGCCGGACTGCTATAGTGTCACCGAGAATAGCACTCGGGAAGATACTCTCTAGTACCTGGGTAGTCGGGTAGTACGGCTAAGGGTATGGTCTATCCTCCTTAGTTAGTGCCCTNGGACCCCGCACATATATCAAAGAGCTATAGCACAGGGCAAACCCTTGTCTGTAGAACCCTTGAATACCTAACCCTTGGGGAACATAAACAAATTAAATCGGTGAGATCTATTTCCATGCATCTATGTTTGGGTTGTTAAGTAAATACACATTTCTCTCTGGTTCAGAATTTGGGGATTTCAGCACTGCAGCATTCTTAAAACCAAAGTATAAACCCACAGCTGTAAAAAAAAAAAAAAAGTCTGGAATTTTTTTCACCATTATTTGAGACCTATTCCATTAGATTAATATCTTCTCCCTTATCACATCCCCCCATATCATTTTTCTGCAAAAATTTATGACCTCGCCCACTCCCTTTTCAGTTCACCCATCCTCGTGGCCCATACCCGTAGCCAAGAACTAGAGTCTCTCTTCAACACCTTGCAATTTGGTTTTCTCGAGACCCAACAAGAAGTGCAACAACTTAGTGCTACTATTGCCTCTGTAAATGTAGCTGTGCAGTCCGCAATGGCGGAAGTCAAACACGAACTGACCACCCAGCTTGAATCTGTCTTTGCATCACTCTGCACCAAACTAAAGATCCCTACC
>JASDQU010108163.1:138420-152161 GCA_032191745.1 Picea mariana | reverse complement strand
GACAGATGCTACTCTGTTCTTAAGACTTTCATATGACTCTACTAGCCCGATATATATGCTGGTTTCCGTTAAATCGACAGCATTTTGGGTGGTCTCAGATACTCACTGTTTATACTCTGTAAGAATTTTGATTTTCTAATATAGCAGGTTCTACTTTTTATTTAAAAAAAAAAAAAACTAACATATTAGGGCAGTCAGATTATCAAATTAATTATAATTAATCATCCCTACACATCTATTTAAGAAGGGTTGTTATAGAACTAGTTCTCAACCATCACACACCATGGCTGCACCAATTTGTAGCTTGCCATATTTGGCATCCTTAAACATTCCATTGTTTAACAAACTCAGAAATGATCCCATCTTACATGATTTCAGATGGCCTAACATGCCCACCAAATTACCTTCAAACATCCCTAAGTTTGAAGGAAAGCTAGGTGAAGATCCCACTAATCACATTATGAACTTTTGCCTATGGTTCTCTTCTAATAACATCACGAAATATCCAATTTTCCTATGACTATTATAGAGAACACTCACTAATCCATCTTCCAAATGGTACGGGGATGAGAAATAAGGATCCCACACAACCTTCGAATAATTGGCCAAAGCCTTGTTGTCATTTTTCCAACTCCCTATTCACCATGACACTAGTGTAGAGATTCTATATGCATTTAAGCAAACCAAACCTATTCATATTGTGGATCATTTCATGAGTGGCATAGAAGGTGAATCATATGCAAGAATGATACCACTCCACAACAACGACTAGATTTGTTCCTTAAATTACTAGTCCTAGTCATTATCGAGTACGTGGCCACTACCATGCCACAAACTAAAGATGATTCCATCACCAAAATCTAATAGTTTGAACTCATTTACTCTTAATCAAGGTACTTTACTTTGTGTTATTATATGCTCATTTCCCTCTACCCTTTGGTCAACAAAATCTAGGAGCATCACATGTTGCAGATGGATCAATTGGGTCGATGACCCATTTCAAACCTTATACTCAATCGATATTCAAGTTTGGTGTTAACCAATATCTTCATCCATACCAGGGGGGCCATATTGTCCTCCCCCTATCCCTCAACCCACTTTTATGGTCCCTCCTACTCCCACGATGGGAGGACACATACCTGAACCACCAAAAAACCCGATGCAAACACCACTTACAGGTTCATTACCAGGCCCATCATACAAATCCAATAATGGAGGCGGGACATCAATCTCATACAACCAATATATGCCTCCTCGACAAGGTAACCCATATAACCCTTTCCCAGGTCCTCCTCAACTCATTTCCCCATCACATGGATCACAAAACGCTGACATTGATGATAGACACTTGATATGGATTTTATGACCATAATGAAATGAATATAGATTATTAAAATATGACTAACACAGAATAAAAAATATATAGTAAAAATGGTTTCTATTCAATAAGGAAATAAGCTTAAACTGTAAAATGCAGTGGAAAATAAGCTTGTTGGAAGGGTGGTGGATTATCTCTGAGAAGAGATGTGGCGGCTGTGATCATTAGCAAGAAGATGATTACAATGAAGATTTGAAGGAATTTTTACAATAAGCATGAATTCCAAAACCCTAGACATCCAAAAACCTAACCCTAGGAGATGAAGCACCAAAAGTCATGTGGGCCCCGTTGGGGTAAGTTAGTACATCAACTTCCCGGGGTCGTAACTTTTGCATATGATCTTTGTTTTAGGCGCATAATATCCCATTGGAAAGGTGTATTTGAGGAATATGCATGTTTTCTTCAATCTCTAATTTTTTCTATATTTTGATTGGGGAGAGCCCTAAAAACGTTGTTTAGGGCCTCAAAACGACCCCAGAAGTTAGGGACTCAAAAACTAGGAAAACACTGCCAAACTGGAAAACTGCTAAAATGAACCAGTTGGAATAGTTGGGAGGCCGCCAAAATATATTTCGATCAATCCTACCCCTTTAGGAATCAACGGTATACATTGCTTTGAGATTCCCCATTAGATGAGGAAATTTCTGTTGAATTTGGCCCTTGGTGAGCCACTTTCCTTGGTGCAAGAGTTGCCTTGCTTTGAAAACTCAATAAATCTAGATCCTTTGCTATCAATTTCCCTTGACCTATGTGTCCACAATATGATCACTGGATCCCTGATGCATGCAGTAAGGGTTGATCTATTTTGGTGTAAATTGTTATTCTATCTCTGAGGTGTCCAATATTGGTGGGAAATATGGCCGAAGGAGAGTTGATCTCAGAAGAATTGTCACCCACAACCTTGGTGATGGTTTAAGGACCATAAAGGAGAGGGAGAATCTTTTGATGGGGGCATGTAAGGATTTATTTCTACAAGTGCAACCAAACTTTGTCTCCCACCTGAAACTTATGTGGCACCCGATGTTGATCATGGCGCTTCTTGTACTTAGCATTGGATTTCTGTAAAATATCCTAAACCTATTGGCAGATGTGATGGATATGATCAATGAACCAGGTGGCTTTGTCAGCTTCAGTTGGAGCAGGGGATGAGTCGACCAAGGTGGCCGCAAGGAGTACTGAAACATCCATGGGACCTAATGTTTGGAATCCCAACCCCATATTAAAGGGGTTGTGGTCAATTGAGCTATGTAGGGCTTGATTGTAACTATGATGAACATAGGGAAGACTCTCATCCCATGTGCAGGGTTTCTTGGAATTGTACATGCACAAGATATGCATTATCATTCGATTAACGACCTCAGTTTGGCCATTTTTCTAGGGGTGGAAAGTAGTGGATTTGGTGAGCTTAGTATCTAGTAGTGACCAGAGGCTCGACCAAAATGTGTTGAGGAACCAATTGTCCTGACCTGAGACAATGTTTTGTGGGATTCCAAAATGTACCCATACTTGTTCAAAGAAGAGATTGGCAGTAGTCTCTGCTGTGATGCTCTTCTTACAGGCGACCAGAATTGCCATTTTGGAAAAATGATCCTCAACCGCAAAAACACAGTCATTTCCCCTCTTGGTGGACGGAAGGCCTGAAATGTAGTCCATTGAGATGGATTCCCAAGGCTCGTCAGGAGTAGGAAGAGGGGTGTACATGCCTTGTTTCTTAGTGGTCGGTTTGGAAATAGAGTAGACAATGAAAGACCTAATATACTTGCCCATAGCTTATTGAAGATTCAACCAACAGAAATTTTTCTGCAGTACTACCACTGTCTTTTGGACATCGAAGTGTCCTACCACCCAACTATAGTGGGATTCCCAAATCAGCTTCACTCGCTCGCTTTATGGAACACATAGAGATGGCACAACAACTCGTCCTGAAGATGAAAATTAGCCACAATTGAGTTTGTGCCCAACATTTGGTAGGTGGTTGTGACATCAGGGTCTATCTCATAGAGGTGGGGCCATCATAAGGTCTCATGGCCACAATATTCTAGCACCATGCTGAGTGTCGTAACTGGAGGTCGGCTGAGGAAATCAACGACTCGGTTGGTACTTCATGTTTTATACTTTATGTTGAGGTGGAATTGTTGCAAGTATGTGGACCACTCATGATGGCGATCCTTCTGCAATTTTATTTGCATCTGCATGAACTGTAGTGGCTTATGATCGGTGTTGATGACTGTCTCCTTTCCAAGAATGTAATGTCTCCACTAGTGACAAGATTTTACAATGGAGTACATTTCTTTGTCGTAAGTAAGGTACTTACAAACAACATCTGAGAGTGTCCAACTATGATAGGCCACGGGGTGGTCGTGTTGAGTGAGAACAATGCCCACAACATAGTATGAAGCATATGTCTCGATCTCAAATGGTTTTTGTAGGTTTGGTAATGAAATTATTGGGGCTAAGCATACGTGTTTCTTCAAATAATCGAATGCTTGTTGTTTGGACATGCCCCACACAATTTTTACCTTACCGCCACCCCTGGTTATTTGGTTGAGGGCCCATGCAATATGGGAGAATCCCAACACGAACCTGCGATAGAAATTGTTAAGGCCCAAGAAGATCTAAATCTTTGTGAGTGTGGTGGGGGCTGGCCAATCACGGATGACTTGGATCTTGGATGGATCCACTTGTACACCATGTTGATCAATGATGTATCCTAGGTAATAGACCATGTCCATGTCGGAGGAGCATTTTTCCAAGATGGCATATAGCTTGTGTTTTCGCAGGGTGTGCATAATCTATTGAATATGTTGTAAGTGCTCCACCCAAGTCTTATTGTAGATGAGGATGTCATCGAGATACACCACTAAAAATGTATTGGTGAAAGGTTGTAGGATATCATCCATCATCCTCATGAAAGTGGTTGGAGCATTTGTCAAACTCAAGGGCATGACCAACCATTCAAAAATACCTTATTTTGACTTGAAGATGGTCTTCCATACATATATTTTTTCTATTGGGACCTGGTGGTAGCCATACTTCAAATCAATCTTACTGAAGTATTTTCCCCTTGTGATCTAATCAAGGAGGTTGTCAATTCATGGAATTGGTTACTGGTTCCTGACTATGATTTTATTCAGGGATCGGTAGTCAATGTAGAGTCGTGAGGTCCCATATTTCTTCTGCACCAACACTATTAGGCTTCCACAAGGTGATGCATTGGGATGGATGTTCCCCTTGTGGAGAAGTTCTTGGATTTGTCGCTTGATCTCCTCATTCTCTAACAGAGAGTGGCGGTAGACTGGACCATTGGGTAGTGGTGATTTGGGAGTTTGATTGATGGGATTCTTGACATGAAAGTGCAGAGGTACCCCAGAAATTAAATTGATGTGTCCATGGCTTAACTGTCAGGTAGACCTTCTTGCTAATCTTTTATAAAAATACTCTACTCACCCACTCAGAGATTTGGATGGATTTTACTATTAGCCTCTAGGTTTGATGATATCAATGAGATCAAGTCACAGGCACATGTATCTCATAGTTCTTTTATTAAAAATAAAATGTAAAATGAGGCTGCATTAGACTTTAAGCTAAACGGACAACATGCAACCTTTATTTATTATCCTACTCTACCTAAAATGAAAGGAAAATATTTATTCAAGTGTAATAACTTTTCCAATGTAACCATGTGCAAAGAAATATAAGAAACATACCCATATCAACATATGAAAAAGTTACTACAATGATTACCTGGATATGAAGAACCAACCGACCTATTTGATTTGGAAGCAAGAAGCATTGAAGAAGAAAATGACATTGTGGCCTTATTACCTCTTGTAACCCATTTTCTATGTAATCTCTATGCATATCCTCATCTTATATATGTTTGATTTCTTTAGTAAATGAAGGATTTGTTGATGTTCATGTTGAGAACTCCTCAGTCTCCGGTCTTAATGATCGCTCTCTATCAGATTTAATCCCTAATTTTTTAGCTTCCTCCGTAGTTTGGCAAGGAGAATGTTTTTGTAGCTCAATGAAATTTTGTCCTTCTAGTATTTCTAGAGAGATAGATAAATGTTTGGTTGTTGCCAAAATATGTTCTTCTTGAGAAGGAGAAATATCGGTTGCTGCCAGGGTTTGAGAGAGTTCTTCCAAGCTTATCATCTTTGCATTCATTTTTTTGGTTGATGAGTCTTGTCTCACACATGGGTGACTATCCGGGGTTCTTACAACACCCAATGAAATAATAACTGAAATTTAACGCTATTGAATAAAAAATGAAATGAAATTAATTGCAAATCTTAAAGTACACTAATTAAAGAAAACTTGAACTCCTCATGTTGCTTTAGACCTCATTGTCATTGAGTTATTTGTTCACAAGAGTTAGCTCATCAAAAAGAAAACACAATTGCAGGAAAGAAAGCATGCTTGTAGGAAGCTAAATTGTAGGAAAGTAAACACACTAAGAAAAGTAAATAAATTTTCATAAAAGGTAAACACTCTTGTGGAATGGAAACAACAAGGCTTTGGAGCAACCCATTAAAATTGATCTACAGGTTCTTACCTTTCATCTTAAAGTTTCTCCTCCCCCTTGTTGTGTAATTAAATACAACCTACCTAAGTTCTAATCCCTTTAACACCTCCCTAGAAACGACACCAAAAATGTCAAGTGAAATATATTCTATCTATTTCAACATTAAATTGTCAACTTGGGGCTCGTAAGCTTAGAGATATCGGCATTGTATGTGCAGGATTGAAGCCTACTAACTTAATCTAAAGCCAACAACACATTTAAATTCAATAAACAAAACAAGAAAATGGAGATAGCTCAATACCTAGTGAAGAAGCCCATTATGGGGAGGCCATATATTATGAGTTAAGCCTTAAATTTATCTGTTGGTAATTGAAGCTATACAAAAATTAAAGCACAAGCTAGACTAAAATATCTTAAGGAAAACAAATTTACAACTAATTATTCCTATATTGAAAATCTATTCTTTGCATGCAACAGAATAAAATATTTTAATAGTTACAACATTTAAAATAAAAAATAAAAAATTTACTTTTTACTAAGAACTTCACCATTGAGAAAACATAAATTTTCAAAAAAACATACTTTTAACTAATCTCAAGTCTTCAATCCAATTGTCAAATAAATTTTACAATGGGAATTTTTACAGTGTAATGCTCAATCACATAACATTCTAGCAAAGAAGAGGAATCAAAGGGACTATATATATTAGAATTATTTGGAAGTGTTGAGCTTGATCAATCCATGCTTACAATATATTCACAATTTTAATAATTTATAAACAACATTTTAGCAACATGCAATGTCTAGATTTATTTCACAGAGAAAAATCTGCAACTAACTTACAAACAACGATTTGGCATCATATAGATATCCGCAATTCGATTTGTTTCACCAACAATATACAGACTGAGAATTTAAAATTACAATGTAGTAACTTAAAAACAATGGTTTAGCAACATATATATGTATTCATAATTCGTTTCATAAACCAATCTATAGACTAATAATTTAAAACAATAGGTACACAGGGTAGCTTATTTGCAAGTGAGAAATACATAAATGAACACACAACACAACACAAAGAACCATGCAAGCTAATGGTGGTTCGCCCAAGTAGTTGTGTCATTTTTTTAATTCACAAAACAATCATAGGATAGGAATTCATCGAACCAGAAATGGATGGTATTAGAATTATGAGTTCACAACAACAATGAAAATATCAAGGTTTTTTACTAGAATATAGCAATCTGTCTCCGCATTGTTCGTATTGGCCACCTATATATAATTTTTCATCTCAGCTGAGACTATCGACCACTGAAAAGGTCGACGCTCCTCATAATATTAAACCATTAATACAACAACAACAAAATTATATTATAGGCATCTTCGTTTACAACAACCAAAGAATCCATGGTCATGAGTTTGGAGGCTGGTTTAACTGTCTAAAATGAAATGTAATAGGACCCATAGCAAGAGGGTTCCAATGTGCAAGAAAAACCATGTTTTGTATTTTCTAGAAAAATCCCGCAAATATGCCAACGACGAAACATGTTGCTCTTTGAGTTCTGTAATGAGGACCAGATGAAGGTCTGTATGAAGGTAGGAATGGAGGTCCGGATGAATTTATTGATGGAGGTCTGAATGAAGGTCCATATGAAGGTCTAGATCATGCCTTTTCCCTGATTCATGTCCCATATCGATGCGATGATAATAATATGATAATAAGCTAAAAATGTATAATCATTATGTTAAAAAAGAGACTTATAGAAGAAAAAAATTAGGCAAAACATGGAGTCAACAGAAGAGAAACATCAAGATACCAAGGAAGAAAGTATAGGTTCTCCAGATCATCCTGATGAAGAACAAGAATGGCCACTTGAACTTGTCGAACCAATTATTTTTCCTGGGATAAGTAAGAGACCAACATGGCTCAAATCCACCTTGCAGGAAGTAGTAGGACATGAAGCTCCATATGGAAGCTCAAGGGAAAGAAATAGACCCAAGAGGTTCTCTAGTTATACAAAACTTATGAAAAATATTATGAATACAAAACCTTCCACCTTTGAAGAAGCAATCAAGAAAAAAGAATGGAAAGAAGCTATGATAGAAGAATATCAATCCATCATGAAGAACAATGTATGGGAAGTTGTGCCTAGACCTAAAGGGACGTTTATGGTAACTTCAAAGTGGATTTACAAGATTGAACATGCAGTGGATGGAAGTATTGATAAATAAAAGGCAAGGTTCATGGCTAGAGGGTTCTCCTAGCAAGACGGAGAAGAGTATGATGATATTTTTTCTCCTATTTCTAGATACACTTCTATCAGACCCATTATCTCTCTTCCAGCTTCCATGGGATGGAGTTTGCATCATATTGATGTGAATACTTCCATCTTTCATGGGATGGAGTCTACATCAGATTGATGTGAAGACAACGTTTTTCGATGGAGTGATTGAAGAAGAAGTGTACATAGAACAACCTCAAGGTTTTGAGGTGCACTAGAGAGAGTCTCATGTTTGTAGATTAAATAAATCATTTTATGGACTCAAGAAATATCCAAGAGCTTGGTATGAACAAATTGATATCTACTTGATGATACTTGGATTCTCCAAGAGTTATGCTGATCCAAACCTTTATTACAATTTTGTGAATGATGCAACTATAATTCTACTACTATATGTTGATGACTTATTTCTGAGAGGTGTAGAGCCTCTAACTATTCAGTGTAAGAGGGAGATATCCTTTGAATTTCAAATGAAGGATATTGGTCTCATACACTATTATTTGGGACTATAATTATGGAAGAAGCTTGGTGAAATCCTCATAGGTTAAGGAAAGTATGTTGTGAATATCCTTCGGAAGTTTGGGATGATGAATTGAAAATACATAGCAACTCCCATGGTGACAAACCTAAAGAAGTTGAGAGAATATAATTTTGATCTGGTAGACCCGGCCTCCACATATTAGTAGTTGATTGGCTCATTGATTTATTTGGTTAATACTAGGATGGACATTTTCTTTTTTGTGAACACGTTGAGCCAGTTCTAGGTGTAACTGAGACATGAGCATTGGATAGGTGCAAAGAAATTTTTTAGATATTTTCGTGGCACGCAAAATTATGGTTTAATATATGTCTCAAACAGTGATGTATAACTGCAGGGATATACAAATTTTGATTGGGTAGGGAGTGCAAGTGACAGAATGAGTACTTCTAGTGTATATTTCAGTTTGGGATTTTCTATGATATCTTGGGATAGAATTAAACAAAAGTTTGTCACACTCAACATTGTAGAGGTAGAGTATATTACAACTTTTGATTCTTGTATGGAAGAAGTATGGCTCCGTAAGCTATTTTTTGGACTATTTGACAAGGCACTGGATTCGACCATGATATATTGTGATCATCAAAGTTGTGTGAATATTTCAAAGAACCCTGTGTTCCATGACAAGTCAAAGCACATTGAGATAAAGACTACTACATCCATGATAAAGTCCAGAAGGGAGAAGTGAAGATCCAATACATCTCCACCGATGAGAAGATAGAAAATATTTTGACGAAGCTCTTGCTCAAGGGGAATTTTTTATACTTTAGGGACAAACTGAGGCTTATGGAGATTACTCTTTTGGTTGAGAGGGAGTGGTTGATATTCTTGAATTGTAGATGGTCAATGTGATGTTGGACTGACATTCTCCCTATGAAGAATGGTTCATCTTGGACAGATTGTTGACATATCATGGACTGTCATTTTCTGTAGAAAATGGTCTAGGATTAACATTCTCCTATGGCACAAATGGTGACTTAGTGAAGATGAATGGGCCACCACCTATGGAACAAGTGATTACTTGATTAGGGAGGTTGGTACAAGATTCAAAGTTTCTCTATGGCACATATGGTGACCTGATTAGAGAAAGAATTCAAGGCCTGAAATTCTTCTATGGCACATGTAGTGACCTAATTAGAAGAATGGTCCCTATATCCCATGGCGTGAATTTCATCATATGGAAGGACTGACATTCTCCATGTGGCATAGATGGTGATATGATTAGGAAGAATGGTCCTTGTAGTCACGGGACACTCTGTTGAGTGCATGACAGCTGTGGGACAATCAGTTGAGTGCGCATGTTTTAGCACCTAACTTATTCAAGAATCATGTCTGATTACTTTGATGAAGTATGGCCCAGAGAGTTGATGCCATATGATGTGTCATATGACAGGTTATTGTTGATGTTGCAAACTATGATGATGATATTTTTTAATATGGCATTTTCACAGATAGATATTTTTTTGTCAACTTGAGTACATTTAGTTGGTTGTTATGAATACCTCCCTTGATCCGAATTTTAGGGGGTACTTGGTCTAAATTCAGATTCAAAAGTCATAAATCTATAAAAATAATAGATTGTCCATGTGGATCAAAGTTATTCCTACCTCCTCATTAATTAATTGGGCTAACAAGTTGCTCATATGGGTCAAAGAGAGTCCCACCTCTCCATTATTGTATTTGGTTTTATTTTCCACTACTTAATTAGTTGGGTAGTTATATATATTATTATAATAATAGAGACTCATTTAATGAGCTCTTTCCATTATTGGATTGGGTTTTATTTTCCACTACTTAGTTAGTTGGGTAGTTAGATATATTATACTAATAATATAGACTCATTTCATGAGCTCTTTTTGACCTTGTCCAATGGACCATTTTGTAATTCTATATAAATGCCTAGCAAGAATTCTCATAATATCAAGTTGCTCATTTTGGCTTCTCTCATATTGTTTTATGGTTCATTGTGAGATTAATTAGCTCTGAGTGATTTACTAGTAATTAGTTTTATAGGTGAGGCTCCTCTTTGAGCCTCACCTCCCAAGTACTCCATTTACATGTTTTTTTTTCCATGCTTATTTTCACGCAATATTGACACATCTAAGTTCCTCCTCTCTTGGAGTTCAAGACATCTAAATCTCATCCCCCAAGATCCGGATCTTCCCTAGTGTTGGCAGCGAGTATATAATTATCATTTTTACAAAGCTGCCTACACAGGGTCTATGAAATTTTACTACTCTTCATAAGCGTTTCTCTAAACGACAGTTGTAAATCGTCACATTTTACCTATCATCTATTCATGCATTCATTTTCATGACTGAAAGAATGAAAACTCACAACTATTGTTATCATTCTGTTATAAAAATTTCATTGAAATCATATCGTTTATTACAAAATTACGATTTCTTGCTATGAACATGTTGCTCTCATTATTTATGATCTTTTGATTCTAAGAGTGCTTAAGAAACTTATGGTTGTTTGAATGAAAGACCCCCATCAATTGGTATTTGATTTTTGTATCGATTTTGGTTTGATGTTTGACCATATTTATTTCATGAAACCTTTGGCTATTCAATTTTTAAATCACCTACCTTTGCAATCAGATTTTGATGCACGCAATATGTTTTCAAGTATTCTATCTAACCCAATGCCAAGGTGGCATACGATGTACAGGAGGCCATTACTCCTTAGCATGGTCTCCGGCTTCATGATTTTGCTCGCACGCATTGTGATTAACACCTCTACCCACCGTTTGAATCCTCACAGCTTGCATTGATAAGGCTCGGGGTTGTGGCTCTGTGGCATTTTTCCAAACCCTACCTGTGTATCCTGTGTTAACAACCTGACCATTTGGCATGGATCCAGTAGTAAGGGTCAAACCGAATGGTTTCCAGACCTTGCTTTCATATGATAATGCTAGGGATGATTTGGAAAGGAATGGTTGGTGTTTTTTCATCGAAAAATTTCAAGGTTTTAACCTCCAGGTCGCCCAAGAGTTTGCCTTAACCTTTGATGGTTGTAGGGGAAAAATCGTTGATGTGCAGTTAGAAGTGACAGAAGTGTTCTTAAGCCAAGCCACGGGATTGCCAGCAGTTGGTCAGAAATGGTTCAAGAATGAGAAAGTGGAAGAGGTCCCCTGGACATTATTGTTTAGCACACGAAAAATAGCGAATTGTGATCGAGGTATGCCGATTTCATTCTTGAAACCTAGATGGCATGATTTACTTGTTGTAGTGAAGCAATTCATCACTTGTGAGGGTCAACTCAGACTGGTTTTTCTATATCATCTATGCCTCCTTATGATTTTTATTGGTTTTCCATTGAATATGCCTTACTACCTGCTCAGAAGTCTGTATAAAATGGGTAAACAATTTAGGAAATAGAGGTCTGATTCGAGTTTATTTCATCATGGCCTGATTAAAATCATCCTTATGCACCAGTTACAGTCACAAAACGATTGTTGGGATGTGTTCATTTCATGAAATGGTTTTTCCAACAAGGAGTTGGGACAAGTAGATAAACCGGTCATTGTTGAAACCCTTGTGAACCCTACAACCTCTTGTCCACCGCTCCAGGCCTGTGATCTTTCCCCTAATAATGAACCCTCGAGCTACTCTAATTTCATACAACAAGATAGTCAACCGGGTTCACACCCAAAGGATAGCACTAAAACTGTTAAGAAACCTATAGGAAGGAAGCCAAAGGGAAGTGTTGATGTCAATTTCAAGAACAAGAGGGTTGGTTGTTTAATTTCTCAATGTGCTTGAAATAAAATGAAACCTCGTGAAGACACAATCAACACGATTGAAGAGAGTGAAGACTCAGACTCAGAAATTGAAAAATTCTTGGCTGAAGAGGACCCCGTGTCATTTAGGCTATACCCTGACCGACCCTATGACTATGTTAACAATCTGCCTCCTTGTCTAAAGGATAACCCAGAATTTCCTGGCATCCAACTCTATGATAAGCCTACCATTCACATGGAGGATTCTCCGATCCATAATGATGTTAGTGCTAATGCAAATTCCTTATAGTCACAGTGCGATGAGTGCCAATCATGGATCGACAGGTACTATACTGATGTTCCATTGCTACAGTCATGACTCGGGTCTTTAAGAGACCAAGTCGATAGGTTGACAAATGAAAACAACAAACTCGAGTCCATTATCCAAGGGAAGGAGAAATGATTGAAAACTACAGGTCGTGTCATTTTCAAGAATGTAGAGGCAGCAACAACTATCGTAAATTCTAAAATTTCTTGATATGTTTTGATTCCATGATTTGAGGTATGATGTTTTTAAATTTTAGCATGATTTTGTCACTCTTAAGTTAGGATATTCGATTTGATTGAATAAACTATTTTTCTTATTAAGATTAGTTGGTTTTGTTTATTTAATAAAATATGATTGCATTTGCTATTATAACTAGCTACAAAATCGTAAGATTATGTAGCCAGTTAGAAAAATTCGAATTGTTTGATTTGATAATTGAAAACATATCTGAAATCTTCTCATTTTCATTTGCTTTCAGGATGATTAAGGAGCCCATGATTTCCAAGGAGATATGAGGCACTTTTTGAGATCTCCCAGCCATATTAACTTTGTTTTTTGAGTAAATTAGATTGTTGGTAGTTTTTGATATTTAGTGAAATCAGGGTAGTTGCATCCCCCATTATTTTTTGAAACCAATTGGATCTTATCTACAGGAAATAGTTTTATTTCCTGAAACCTATATAAACCTATTATTTTGTAAACATTGTTGAGAAATACTGAGAGGGGGGGTGAATCAGTATTTGAGCTATCAATAATTTGATTTAACTTTTCTTTCACTGAGAAATCTTAGTCTTCTTTATAGAGATCAGTTGTTGTATATTCTTATGAAAACATTAGTTCATCCAGAGATATTATTCTGGATTTATTCATTCAGAAGATATCTTTTAAACAGTAATTCAGCAAAATAAACTAACACATATGAATAGGACACATGAACACCAGGATTTAAGGTGGAAACCC
>JASDQU010108163.1:110697-122691 GCA_032191745.1 Picea mariana | reverse complement strand
GGTCCAGATTCAATCGGGATTTCACCTTGGCTTTTCCCGATGGAATATCTCCCTCGCAGCTTCTGTCTGATCTGACGGCCCTCGTTCTTTCGGGAAATTTGAATGAGATCCTGTGGTTGTGGATCTCTGTCTTCCTTCTCTTCTGTACGCCAACTCCTGCGCTTAACATCTGCGCAGCTTCGCCCGATCCAAATGGCTCTCAGTCTCTTTCCTGTGCTCCTTGCCCGTAAAAGAGTGCTATGCCTCCTGAGCTTATTCTCCTCGAATCCTTAAATGGTTTTATCCTTCTTATCCTGTCAACTCCGTTGTTGCCATCAATGACAACAACCATCAATACACATTCATTGCTTGTTCAATATTTGCCAACAAACATTGGATCATCTCAGCCTGGGGAAAGTGGATGGGCGTTTTTATCACACACTTGAATGGAATATGATGCACGTTATAGCTTTATCTTTTCTGTATGATGTTTTCATTCAAGTTATGTTTATTTCAATTTCGATAATAGATTATGATTGCTTTTGTCGACATAGTTTATTATGAGTTGATATCATTTGATTTATATATGTTGTCCATATTTCCTGTTTCAGAACAAAACACACAGTGATTATCTATCCAACTTAAATTAGTAGATTCATCTCTAGTTTATGTTGAATGTCTGCATGCAAATTCTTACCAAAAGCTTTATCTCGTCGTAGCAATTTGCAAATCATATGATCACTGTAATTGTATCTATTCAATGTTCTGTTGTTATAATTAAATCTCCAACATTATCGTTCCTCATTTATTAGGGGTAGTCCCAAGATCTGTAGTAGGTTTAGTTTGTTAGATAGAAGTGGTTGGATATTCAATAGCGAATAGACATTGGATACAAATAATAGGCCAGCATGTTACTTGATTTCGTCAGCTTGTTAATATAGAAGTTTTCTTTATGTAAAATATTTTCTGCTATCTAGTATTTGTTGTTAATTAGGTAGTTTGAATGTTTGATTTCATGAGTGCTTACAGTTAAGAAAATAAACCAAAAGGATTGAGTAGTACTTTCATTTTCCTTATTATAGCTACAATAATCACTCTACATTTTATTTTTGCGAGTTTAGATTAAAACTCGTGTTTAGTACAGATTGTATATAAAATTATTTATTATAATTCCAGTTAAGTATATTGTACATATGATAACTAGAACTATATTACAAGTATTAATTAGTTAAACTGTAGATATATATTAGATGTATATATATATTTTAGCGATTGTTATTTATTAAAGTTATTGTATTTTCTTTAGTTATTTTTTCACTTTCTTTAGGACTTAGATTGGCCAACGGAGCCGCTAAACCCGTTGGAGTGAATTAATCCTAATGGCTTGGGTTAATTAGATAACCCCGGACCGGATTCACTCCTCCAGTTAACGAGTGGTCAATTTCACCCGTCAACAAATGGTGCTAAAAGGAGGGCCTGAAAACTATTAATGGCACGAGGAGGTTGTAAGACTCCTCCCCCACCTACCCGCTCACCTGTGGTAACTAGAATTCATTCAGACGACAACGTTGTCCCTCAAATAGTAACCACATCAAACGACGATCTATGGATCACAGTTGAACCAGTAACTCCAAATCCCCCAGGTGGTGACATACAAGTGATTGTTTGTCAATCCCTCATACTAACACACAGTGCCTTAGCCCATATCAGACAACCAAGTCGACCTTTGAACCAACCATTAGACTTATCTGATATCATAAAACAACTCACAGGTATTGATTTTACCTCAAACCCTATGAATCCATATCATATCCTCACTCCTGCAGTGGGAGGATTAGGTATTCCACCATCACCACCCCCTTCATCTCCTTCTTCTTTTGGAGAAGAATCCTCAGATGAAGGCAGTTCCTCATCTCAGCCTTCGACACCACCCACACGTATGGACAATGCGAACAATCCTGCCAGACCCTGGCTCAACCAAGATGCAGTGGCCATACCTGGGCCTCAACATCCTTTACCCAAACAACCGGAGAAATGGCTCCCTAAATTTGACCCAGACTCCAAACAGATTGTTGAAGATCACATCAAAAATTTTATGCTAGCCATTAGGCTCTGTAGTTTTGAGAACAAAGATGTAGTCTGTAGACTATTTCCCTACACCTTTGAAGGCAATGCCTATACCTGGTACTTTTCCCAACATCCCCACACTATCGTGTCATGGGATAAATTTGAGTCCTATTTCCTTAAGAAGTTCAGAGACGACAAGTCTCCTGAAGTTCTAGTCATGGAGCTTTCTAGTTTAAAAATGAACCCTAAAGAAAAGATCAAAGACTTTAATTAAAGGTTCTTGACACTAAAGAACCAAATCCCCATGGATTCGATGCCTTCCGAGAATCTTATTGTCGCATACTACACGAAAGCCTTACATCAAAACATAGACATTTGGGTAAAGAGGTCCAAAAAAGCCACATTGATAGAAACCTTCAAAGAGGCTAGTCAGATCGAGAAAGATAGTCTCAGCTTAAAAGACACTACCAGTAATGAGATAGAGACTAGTTCATCCTCCAAGAAGAAAATTGAAATCCTTCCTAGACCTCCCCAAAACAAAGCTCAAGCCTTTTCCCACAAACCGATCTAACTCAAATGCTGAAGGCCTAAATCTAGAAAGCCTACAATTTGCTATTCAAACGATCCTAGAAGCACACGATAACTTTATTCCTCCCGAGATTCATGAAGAAGTAGCTGAACAAGAGACAGTAGAAGAAGATGAATCCTCTCCGAACATTTTCGGACATTTTTCGGATACCATTTTTCAAGATAATTTCAAAACAGTGCATCCTTACAATACCAGGAGCAAGTCAGCAAATAAGCCTTCTTCTGAAATCATGACGACTTTGCCTCCAAAACAGTCTAAATTGATTGAGACTAAACAGAATTCAGCAAACCCTAATTTAGATTATGATTTGATTGAAGATCTTAAAAATCTTAGGGCTAACATTTCTGTTTACAAATTATTAAAATTCCCTTTTCTTTTTCAAAAGATGTTGCTGAATATTGCGGAGAACAACAAAAATAGCAATCCGAAAAGAAACAAAGGTGTCCAAAACAACCCCAAAATTCCTCAGAAGGCCTCTGCCAAAACTACATCTGAGCCTCATCATAAAAGAGACCTTCCTGTAAATAATGTAACACATGTAGATAAACTAGTTTAAGAGGCTGCGATTAAAAAACAACAAACTTCTACTGTTAATACTCGAAGAAATGTCCCTCCATTTTTGTTGACTTTTGAAATCTTCAATAGGAATGTACATAACTGTATGGTAGATTCAGGTGCATCATCTAACGTAATGCCTTGGTTTGTCTGTCAAAAGATTAATGCCGAAGTTCAACCATCCAGCTTGAAAATTATCCAGCTTGATCGAAATAGTGTTAAAGTGATAGGCGAATTAAAAAATGTTCTTATAAGATTATCATCAAATCCTAAAGTCCATCAAGTGATTGATATCATTGTTGTAGATATCCCAGAAGTATATGGTTTGTTTTTAAGTAGAGATTGGTCGGAACAATTACATGGCTATTTTGCAACGGATTGTTCTCACTTGTGGCTTCCTGAGAATGGAAATCCTAACAAAATCAAGGTAAATCATGAATGTTATCTGAAGTTCACAGTGACTGATTTAAATGATCCCAATGAACCATTCACTCCTTCTGCCAATTCGCCTAAAATACAAGGGATGGATAATTTTTTCGTCAATTTCATGGCCGAAACTTCTACCATCACTGACCCAGAACAACAATCTAAAATTATGACATGCACGCAGTCAACAACCTTCTCTCGATGGTCACATGCACCCGATGAAAATTAAATATGGTCTCTTTACTTTGATGGGTCAAAATATAAGGAAGGAGCTGGTGCAGGGTGCATGCTCATCGATCCAGCAGGTAACAAGACTCTGATTGCTTGCTGGTTAGAATTCAAATGTACAAACAACACGGCTGAATATGAGGCACTCCTGCAAGGTCTCAGAAAAGCACTAGATTTGAACATTCAAAATTTGATTGTCTTTGGTGATTTGGAAATCCTGGTTAGAAAGGTAAAAAATTCTATCCATTGTTTATATCTGCACCTTAAAAGCTATCAGACTGAGGTATGGAATTTGATGAACAAGTTTTCCGCATTTAACATAAATTCTATTCCTAGATTGAATAATTTTGAAGTTGATTTGTTAGCTAACATCACTTCAAAACTTTTCCCGCAGAAGGATTATCTCCAAATTCATTTTCCATCGAACTGTTGTTCAGATTTTCCATCCCAGACAACATTACGAATTGGAGAGTCTTCGATGACGATCAACAGATCATAAGTTTTCTACATATGGAAGAAAATTTCCAGGGCTCAGTGATCGACGAAGGTACCCATGATGAAAATATTCGCGACTTTACGGTAATACTAGATCTGAGATCCCTGGAATCGGCATCAGACATGGTAAACTCTATCACGAAATCTGTGGTTAGATTAGAAAAATTTTATGATCTTCACGACAAGTTCATAAAATCAGTGAACTGTAAAACAAATAGTTCCTCCTTGTCACATGAAAAAGTAAATTTGGGAACTAAAGACAACCCATAGTGTATTAATTTAGGGTTGGGGTGTTCTGATCAAGAAAAAGTATCATTTATCAATTTGTTTAAGGAATTCAAAGATGTTTTTTCCTGGACGTATGATGACCTAAAAACCTTTGATCCTAACATCATACAACACATTATTCCCATGAAACCTTAGACCCAACCTTTTCAACAAAAGTTAAGGAAAATGCACCCAAAACTTGAACCAACGGTCAAGAAGGAATTAAACAAACTCCTGAGCACTAAAATAATTTTCCCAATTAGGCACACACAATGGGTCTCTAATCTTGTCCCTATCAAAAAGAAGAGTGGCGAAATCCGACTATGTGTCGATTTTTGAAATCTTAACCAAGCGTCTGATAAAGACAACTACCCTATCCATCCCATGGAATAGATCCTTCAACAGGTATCTGGTTCTGAAGTATTATCCTTGTTGGATGGTTTTTGAAGGTATAACCAAGTCCTTATGTCTCCCTCAGACTAGCCCAAAACTACTTTCCGTACTCCATGGGGCACCTATGCTTATAGAAAGATGCCCTTTGGACTCATAAACGTCGGTACCACTTTTCAGAGAGCAATGGACATCGATTTTCGCGGATTAATCAATCAATTTGTAGTAGTTTACCTAGATGATGTCACTGTCTTCTCAAAAAATAAAGAAGATCATCAAGCTCATTTAAGATCTGTTCTACAGCGATGTTGTAAGTACGACATTTCTTTAAATCCTAAAAAATATATCTTCGTAGTAGAACAAGGGAAGCTCCTCGGATTCATTGTATCGAATGAAAGGATGATTATCGACCCTGAAAGAACCCAAGTCATTTCGAAACTATCCCCTCCCTCATAAAAAAAGTCCATGCAATCTTTCTTAGGACAGATAAACTTTGTTAGGAGATTCATCCCCAGCTTTTCAGAAATGGTGACACCATTACAAAACTTAATAAAAAAGGATGCACAGTACCATTGGGGACCTGTAGAAAGTTAGGATTTTGATTCAATAAAAAGGGCCATAATGGACACTCCCTCTCCAATGAGCCCTGATTTTTCGCAAGACTTCACCCTCTACACGTTTACCTCTGATCGATCTTACGCTGTCGTCCTAACTCAAAAGAATGCTAAAAATAACGAAGTCCCAATTGCCTTTATGAGCTCAGCCTTCAAAGGGGCAGAACTTAATTACCCAGTAGTATATTAGCAAGATTATGTTGTTTTCAAAGAAGTAAAACACTTCCGATCTTATCTGTTGAAATCTAGGACGAAAATCATTGTCCCTTGCCTGACTGTTAGAAATTTGTTAGTACAGAAAGAATTAGATGAAAAAAGGGCAAACTGGGTCACATCCTTACAAGAATATGACATAGAAATCACCCCAACACAAATTGTAAGAGGCCAAGGTTTATGCAATTTGGTCATCGATTCAGCTGTAGGACAACAAAATGAAACTGATATGTTAAATCTAGATCAGCACAATCAAAATCAAATCTGTTGTGCACAAAACCCTGTTAATTCCTGGTACGACGACATCAAATTTTGTCTTATACATGGATCATCTCCCCGTCACCTTGATCCCACAAAAAGGAGAGCACTAAGATTAAAATCTGCTTCTTTTCAGCTGATTAATGGTATTTTGTTTTGCCAAAATTTTGATGGAATACTTATGCGTTGTCTTGAAAAAGATGAAGCAGAAAAAGTCTTATTGGAATTATATGGAGGAGAAGATGGTGGACATTTTGGTGGAGACACCATTGCCCATATATTATTAAGAGTAGGTTATTACTAGCCTACCCTTTTTAAAGATGCTCATGCTTTATGTCACAAGTGTGTGATTTGTCAAAAGGCATCCGGATGGATACAAAAACCAGCATTCCCTTTGCAACCAGTTTCGGTAGACTCCCCTTTTCAGCAGTGGGGTATGGATATTATAGGACCAATCAATCCACCATCCTCACAACAGCATAAATACATCATAACAACCACAAATTATTTCCCCAGGTGGTCCGAGGCTGCCCCATTAAAAGATGTAAATACCAGCCAGGTAATATCCTTCTTGAATTCAAATATTATTACTCGTTTTGATATCCCTGAATGCCTGGTATTTGACAATGCTTCTTATTTTTCATCTCTTGAAATGAGTGATTTTGCTCTAGAAAAAGGAATTAAATTAAAGTACTCTGCCAGCTATTACCGCCAAGGAAACGGTTTGGCAGAATCAACTAATAAAAATCTGATCAAAATTATCAAGAGAACGGTCTCTGAAAACCATAAAACTTGACATAACGCACTGTTAAACGCAATCTGGGTTGATAGAGTAACTCCTAAAACTGTTGTGGGTAACTCACCTTTCTTCCTCGTTTACGGCAGGGAAGCGATTCTTCCACCACATGTCCTTCTTCCATCTCCGCAGTTATCGCAGAAGGTACAGGAAGAAGACTATCCCCATTTGGAGAGTCGAATTAATGCTTTCTTAAAGTTAGAGGAAGTAAGGGCGCAAGAAAAAAAAAAAATGGATCAACATCAACTCATTGTTAAAAACTGGTTTGATTCCAATTCTTCCTCTGACAGAAATTTTGAGGTAGGTGACCTTGTCCTCAAATGGGACAAACCTCACGAGGGAAAAGGAGAGAATACTAAGTTTCAGAACTTGTGGTTGGGGCCATTTTTAATCACTGAGAAACTAGGTCCCAGTTCCTTTTGCTTGCATAATTTAGAGGGATAGCCAGACACCTTTCTGGTGAATGGCCAAGCTCTAAAAAGGTACTTTGCCTGATGAAGCTCCCATGCACCCTTTGTAAATATTTTTTGTTTTGTTTGTTGTTTGTTTTTCCTTTCTGGTTTGTTTTGATTTTTCCTTTCTGCTTATCGGTCTTTCTTTTGAAACACATATTCCTGCACCATGGGCTAGTTCAGAAAAAAATAACAGAAAAATTTCCCCTCGAAAATGACTGTTGAAAATTGTTTAAACATGAATTGTGGTATTTCTCTGAAATTTCAGCCCTATTGAAGATGACTTGTTGTTTTAAAAGCATTTTCTTGATTTCAATCTGCAATTGAAGGTATTCACGACCATCTATAAAAATCCTTTTTACACTATCCCTGTTCTTTAAGAGAACAACTCATTGATGTCTCCTTCATCTTGATAGTCAATTTTATTAGTAAACGATTTCTAGATCTTAATGAAGGATAGCCAAAAAAAAATTCAAGGTCTGTGACATATTAAGATGTGTTAAAAAATAGAATTTCCATCATCACCCTACTCTATTAAATATATTTAAAAACTAAATAAATCTTCAGAGAGCTGTGGGAAGTTCTTGTAAACCCGCCGAGACACTGAACAGGTCTGCTGGCAGCGGGTAAATGCATTCATGACGCAAAGATAACTTCGTCGGGGTACTGAACAGGCCCATTGGCAGTGAAGCAATGTCAGGTAAAAGAAAATTCTCAGATATGGATTATGTTTTGACCTTAAATGTCCTTCATTCTGATCTAGAATTTCTTGATAGTATATAGATATCAGAGTGGGTTAATTGACATCCCTGTCGAGGCTATGGACACCTGCTGGCAGAAGTGGCCCTGTCAATAGTATTGAATATTTTAACTTTAACATCGTGGCTCTCTTTAGATAAGATTGTCATCAGTTTTTGTCTCTTTAAAAATAACAGTTGTTTGAAACTGGAATGCATTATAATTATTTGCGATGCTCAGACAACTTTGCGGTTGTTTTCGATTCGTAGTTTTTTCTGATCATTCTAATCTGAACTCGTTCATTTGGCAGAGATAACTGCTTCTCCCAGCATGTCACCATTGTTGGCAACGAGTATATAATTATCATTTTTACAAAGCTGCGTACATAGGGTCTATGAAATTTTACTACTCTTCATAAGCATTTCTCTAAACGACAGTTGTAAATCGTTGCATTTTACCTATCATCTATTCATGCATTCATTTTCATGACTGAAAGCATGAAAACTCACAACTATCATTATCATTCTATTTTAAAAATTTCTTTGAAAGCATATTGTTTATTATAGAATTATGATTTATTGCTATGAACATGTTGTTGTCATTATTTATGATCTTTTGATTCTAAGAGTGCCTAAGAAACTTATGGTTGTTTGAACAAAAGACCCCCATCAATTGGTATTTGATTTTTGTATCGATTTTGGTTTGATGTTTGACCATATTTCTTTCATGAAACCTTTGGCTATTCAATTTTTAAATCACCTACCTTTGCAATCAGATTTTGATGCGCACACTATGTTTTCAAGTATTCTATGTAACCCAATGCCAAGGTGGCATACGACGTACAACAGGACATTACTCCTTAGCATGGTCTCGAGCTTCACATTTTTTCTCGCACGCATTGTGATTAACACCTCTGCCCATCGTTTGAATCCTCACAGCTTGCATTGATAAGGCTCAGGGTTATGGCTCTGTGGCATTTTTCCAAACCCTACCTGTGTATCCTGTGTTAACAACCCGACCATTTGGCATGGCTCCAGTAGTAAGGGTTGAACCAAATGGTGTCCAGACCTTGCTTCATATGATAATGCTAGGGAGGATTTGGAAAGGAATGGTTGGCATTTTTTCGTCCAAAAATTTCAAGGTTTTAACCTCCAGGTTGCCCAAGAGTTTGCCTTAACCTTTGATGGTTGTAGGGCGAAAATCGGTGATGTGCAATTAGAAGTGACAACAGAGTTCTTAAGCCAAGCCATGGGATTTCCTCCAGTTGGTCAGAAATGGTTCAAGAATGCGAAAGTGGAAGAGGTCCCCTGGACGTTACTGTTTACCTCACGAAAAATAGCCAACTATGATCGAGGTATGCTGATTTCATTCTTGAAACCTAGATGGCATGATTTAATTGTTGTAGTGAAGTAATTCATCACTTGTGAGGGTCGATTCTAACTGGTTTTCCTATATCATCTATGCCTCCTTATGAGTTTTATTGGTTTTCCATTGAATATGCCTTACTACCTGCTCAGAAGTCTGTATAAAATGGGTAAACAATTTAGGAAACAGAGGTCTGATTCGAGTTTATTTCATCATGGCCTGATTAAAATCATCCTTATGCACCAGTTACAGTCACAAAACGATTGTTGGGATGCATTCATTTCACGAAATGGTTTTTCCAACAAGGAGTTGGGACAAGTATATAAACCGGTCATTGTTGAAGCCCTTGTGAACCCTACAAACTCTTGTCCAATGCTTCAGGCCTGTGATCTTTCCCCTAAAAATGAACCCTCAAGCTACCCTAATGTCATACAACAGGACAATCGACTGGGTTCACACCCAAAGGATAGTACTAAAACTGTTAAGAAACCTACAGGAAGGAAGCCAAAGGACAGTGTTGATGTCAATTTCAAGAACAAGAGGGATGGTCATTTAATTTCTCGATGTGCTCAAAATAAAATGAAACCCCGTGCAGACACAATCAACACGATTGAAGTGAGTGAAGACTCAGACTCAGAAATTGAAAAATTCTTGGCTAAAGAGGACCCCGTGTCATTCGATCTATACCCTGACCGACCCTATGACTATGTTAACAATATGCCTCCTTGTCTAAAGGATAACCCAGAATTTCCTGGCACCCAACTCTATGATAAGCCTACCATTCACATGGAGGATTCTCCGATCCATAATGATGTTAGTGCTAATGAAAATTCCTTACAGTCATAGTGCGATGAGTGCCAATCGTGGATCGACAGGTACTATACTGATGTTCCATTGCTATAGTCACGACTCAAGTCTTTAAGAGACCAAGTCGATAGGTTGACAAATGAAAAAAATAAGCTCGAGTCCATTATCCAAGGGAAGGAGAAACGATTGAAAACTACAGGTTGTGTCATTTTCAAGAATGTAGAGGCAGCAACAGCTATCGTAAATTCCAAAATTTCTTGATATGTTTTGATTCCATGATTTGAGGTATGATGTTTTTAAATTTTAGCATGATTTTTTCACTCTTAAGTTAGGATATTTGATTTGATTGAATGAACTATTTTTCTTATTAAGATTAGTTGGTTTTGTTTATTTAATAAAATATGACTGCATTTGCTATTATAACTAGCTACAAAATCGTAAGATTCTGTAGCTAGTTAGAAAAGTTTGAATTGTTTGATTTGATAATTGAAAACATATCTGAAATCTTCTCATTTTCATTTTGTTAAGGTCCTAACCCACACATAGGTAGATCAATGTATTCGGATGTAATAAAGGTCAATATTAATAAGACCTTTCAATAAAATAGAATAAGTCGGATGTAAGAAGACCTAATAGAAGCTTCTTCTTCTAGAAGGATCTTCCTCTAGATGCTTCTCTTAATAGAGATATTTAGTATAAATAAGAGCTGAGGTCATGAGAACCCTAGCTTGGATATTATTGTAACAGAGCACTGCTTGACAGGAGGTTGCCCCCTCGAAGAGGCCTGTGAACGTTGCTTTCTGAATCAAAGTGATTTTTCTATTGCTATTTCGTATATCATTTCGGTGTATTGTGAAGATTATGCTGGATATTTTACTATTATTCTGCCATTTCTAGCATTTTATTTCTGTTCTGCATATTTTATATATCTGGTATCTTGCAAGTGGTATCAGAGCACTTTCCTTGGAAGAAATTGTGGGTATTTTTTTTTCAAGGTAGAGACGTATTCTAACGTCTTTAAGCCACAGAGATCTATCATTACGCACATAAAACTGTGGTTGAGGAATTCATATATGCAGGAAATACAAGTGGTTCTTAAGCGCACATCTGTTGGCCACCCTTGCAACCCCTGTTGGTACCCCTTCGAGTGGTAGCGCATCAGATAGCACCTGTGTACAGATCGGCCTAAATTTTCTAAAGCTCTCTTTAGATAAACCTATCGGCTACTGGAATGCTATAGTGTCACTGAGAATAGCACTCGGGAAGATACTCTCTAGTACCTGGGTAGTCGGGTAGTACGGCTAAGGGTATGGTCTATCCTCCTTAGTTAGTGCCCTGAGATATTGGGCCGAGTACTACTGTTGGACCCCGCACATATATCAGAGAGCTAAAGCACAGGGAAAACCCTTGTCTGTAGAACCCTAGAATACCTATCCCTTGGGGAAAATAAAAAACAACATAAAAAAATTAAACTGGCGAGATCTATTGACATGCATCTGTGTTCGGGTTGTGTTGACGGGAGAAACTGACCATCCGTCAACTGGGAGAGTGGAACCGGTCCAGGGTTGTCTAAATAACCCAAGTCGTTTGGTATGGACCACCCTGACGAGTTTAACGGCTCAGTTGGCCGCCCTAAGGTCTCGTAAGGAAACCAAAGAGAAAATGATCTGAGCTAAATGATCTAAACTAAGGAAACTAGAAACTAATAAAACAAACTACAATAAACTAACTAACTAAATAAAAAGAGATTAAACT
>JASDQU010108163.1:55397-73573 GCA_032191745.1 Picea mariana | reverse complement strand
GTAAGAGGAGGGCGATGAGGGGAAATGTTAGCTATGAAGGGACTCCTTTGTGTAGAGGAAATTTAGTCGGGGAGGCATTTGATAAACTCATGGAGGCCCTGGGAATGGTGGGTATAAGGGGTTTTCAATCAGTGAATGTTGTGAAGGAGAGTGGCCTTCACACTTCAATTTTCTCTAAGAGCCTATGGAATACCTTGGTGGTATCATGGCTTGGCACAGGGGTGGACAAATAAAAGATATGAGTAGTGCATATGAGATTATGATAGGGTGGAAAAGGGCTCACCCATAGTCATTTGGGTTGGAATGGGAATAATACATGTTTCGTTTGCAAGTCTTTGTGCTTGTGTAATTATGGAATTGATTGAATTGTGTATGTTTTTCACAATTGAGTGTATGAACTCTATATTTCATTATGAAGGTTAAGAACTATCCATATTGGTCTAATGGATTTAATTGCATGTCTATGGGAAAGATTCTGTAAGGAAAGTGCATGGTTGTGTTGCCTAAGTTTTCCTATGTAAACAATAATATATCTGTTGTATTGAATTTGTCTATGAAAGGAAATCAAATTTATAATATAAGGAATGAATGGGTGTGTGGACTTGTAAATTGTTCTTTTTGTTAAGTTCAATTCCACACATGTTATCTTCCCTAGAATGCATGCATATATGACCTGTAATGCCATAGCTTGAGACTCTGTGAATTGTCCTGAATTGCTTGTACATAGAGATGGAATGCATGCAATGGAAAGTTTGCAAGCTATAAATCAAGGGTATGTCTGTGTTTTAAACCTCCTAGTTAATTAACCTATGAGAACAGACTTAAAAGAAAATCTAGACAGATACCCTGGTACTCTAAGAAATGAGTAAGGGAGGAATGGTTTTATACTCCCTAAGTGCTTAAGTCTTATTTATGTGAATTTTTCCCTATGAAGCCGTGTGATTTTAATGTCATGATTGTGCAAGTTGAACAGGGAGTTCATCTCGATGACCTTATGTAGTGAATGGATTAGACTTTCAGTCGAAAACTCAGAGAAGAAGTTACGAATTTTGGAATTTGGCCCCTTTAACATAGAATGCAACATAAGAGGCAACAAATCTCGAATATCTTGTTGCATAGTATCGAGGATATCTGTAGATTTAGGTATCCAACCCATTTATTTAATCGACTGTCATTGGAACCCTAGATACTCGGCTGGTCATTGTTCTTCCAGCGGAGTTTCACATCTTATATTAACCATTAATGAGTGTGGAAAGGTGTAACTGGATCCTCGGTCCATCGGGGCCACAAGGATTTGTCCCTTTAATTTGTACCTGGTCTCTCGAATGCCCAGTTGGGTAGGGTTCCAAGGTAAGGTTCAGACCTCCCCCCCTTTTAGTGGAGTAGATCGAAAGGACCTCGATAGTCCTGTGTTGGGCATGAATATATTTTAGTCATCGGATCCAAGGGTCGAGGGTTCTTGGTCATTGATTTTTCCAAAGTAAGCTTAGGAGGGAGTCATCACCCTGGATAACCGATCAAAAGACTGTGTGTGAGGAATTTATAAGAGTTTGGTTTCTCAGATTCCCAAAGGGTCAAGGTTCTAGGAAAGGTTTCAAAGAAGAGGATCTCTTTGTGCTTTGTGGTGATGTGTAGTGGCACGTAGATCCACAAGTCATGTCATGGTTGGTCCATGTAACACGAATGATATCATGCCATGTGTCTTCGATATTCAAGGTTCCAGTGTAGAGTTTTTCAGAGGCCAAGAGGACTTCATGACATTACCAACCACAAGTTCATGCCACATCAACTTGGCGCCTGGTCTAGCTATGAGGTGTCACATCAGGCAACATGACACGTTGGGTCTACATATGTTTGGTGCTAGCTAGAAACCTTATGTAACCAATAAAATTTGATTCATTCATAAGACCTAAAAACCATGCAAACACATGATAATGGAAAATAACTCTCTTTTATTCCTTCTCCATCCTAACTATTACAATGGAAGTTCAACCCCTTATAACTACTATCTGAGATTTTCGAAAACAACTAATTTTAGAAAAAAAACTAATTTTAGGAAATTCTCGCATGACTCTAAAAATGACCAATAACTAAGAGCTAAATAGAATGACACTATTTTTCAACTTGCGTTTTTGATTAAGTTCATAAACTAAGAGATAATTGATAATTAAAAATTTAAAAATTCCCATAAAAACACTAAAACCCCAATTTGAGGCCTTATATAAAAGAATTTGGCCCTGGAAAAGTGTCAAAACAATGTACAATTTGAAATATTTGATCGAAACGATAGTGAACTCTTCGAGACACAACTCCCTATAAAATTTCAGCCCAAATTAACCGAGTCAAAAGTTATGACCCTCAAAAAATCCCTGCATCATTCTCCTATGGTTGAAAAGAACATAGCTCCTGCAAGTTACTATCTTCAAACTGTTGCCACTTACCGGTATCTAGGTTCATTAAGTCCCTCTTTGTAATCCTTGTACTCTCTATTGGTGCTATGTCTTCCCAATGGACCAGATATCGGTTGTATTTTCCTTGTCGAGTATGAAGGGTCTTATTATCTAAAATATGCACAATCTTTTCCTTTTTCTTGCTCAGAATGGATTATTTCCAATCTACCTCTCCCTCACTGTCATCACCCAAATCATCCCCATGGAAGATATACAAATCAGAAACGTTAAACACAAGGGAGATATCGAGATTGTTGGTAAATCGACCTTATAAGCATTGTCATTGATTTTCTTGACAATATTGCAAGGAACAATTTTCTTATACTTCAATTTGTGGTAGGTTCCTCTACGAAACCATTATTTCTATAATTAAACCACCACCAAATCACCTTTACTAAATACTTGGTATCATCAATGAGAATCTTTTATAATAAAAAATTGTTCATTATCAACTTATAGTTTTTATCTCACTTGTTGTTGCAACTATTGAATGTGTTCTGCAAATGTTTGCCCATCATTATTGATCCTATCCCCAAGTGCTAGTTGCACCAAATCTAGGACATCCATAGGATTTCTATGGTAAACAACCTGTAGATCTATTCACTAAATTATTGTAGGCAAATTATGCTTGAGGTAAAGACAAATCCCAYTGTTGGYDCCAAAAAAAGYRCAACATGAAATTCCTTCTTGCAAATGATTTGCAATGCATTATTGATTATATATATTTATTAATAATACTAAATAGGTGGGACCCCTTAGAACAATAATAAGGGAGAAAWATTATTCCTCTTGTTAACATCTTCAAGCTAYGCTCATGATTACCTTACAAGAGGAATTACACGGTTTGAAAGTAAAATAAAAGAGCCTAACCTGATTCTATGTGCAATTAATGGATGTTGGGTGTGTTAGCAATGTGATTTTAAAGGGAGAAAATGTTTATTTCATTAGACATTTTAGTTTACTCTGGCTACACCTAGACTTTGATATATTTTTCAAACTCTAAGTACAAGCCACATGCAAACTTATGGTATATTGGTTATATATATGGGCAATTGATTATTATATGGAATGATAATCCTCCACTAGCAAAGTATGTGGGACATGTTTATTTTGGTGCTAAGTGTTTGATGGGAATATAATAGTTATAAGATCCATGTGGGGGCCGATTAGATTTTGAGATTGGAAATGATATTTTATGTAGCAATCTGATATACGATGGTTGATGTTATGGTTGATGCGTGTTTGGAACAAGGTTTTGGAGGCTGAGTGCGCTCCATAGTTGGTTGTGGTTGATGGAATTTATGAATATGGGAAGCGATGTGAATTTATTCACGTCGTTCTTACCCTACCTCGAAGATACCACCTTCACTATACTTCTCACATTTTTTTGGTTGATCTTGTTAGTAGCGCCTCCATTGTGCTCGACCCTTGGTGGAAAAGTAATTGTCCTCTATAGTTTTCTAGCATTCTTCTTACATGTATGTGGATTTTATCTCTTCATTCCTAGATTGTTGGCTCTACTTCAGATAAAATCATCTTGTTTCCTCTTAGATTTTGCATCCAGAATGTGTTTGTTTTCATAAGTTTACAAGAATTTTGTGATAATTCTAGCTGTGTGAAAACACATTTCGATTTGGGTTTCTTCCTTTTGGCATTTAAGCATCTCAAACTGGAAATATTGTTCAGAATTCTATTTTTTTTGAAGTGTATGGTTGTATTGCGGCTAGAGAAAATGTTGGTATTGTTATGGTATGACTGTTGGAAAACGTCTTGTGGGAGAATACGTTCGGTTTCACTCATTTCTTATAAATAAATTTTAAGGTTTTTCTCTGTAAAAGAAAAGGAATAGTCGGGTTTCATGACTATTTCATATTACCCTCACCTCATACCCATACCTTGGAGGATATGAAACATTTTTTTATTATTCTTACCATGGATTGAGAAGTTATGAAGGAATGTGTATTTTATCTTGTTGTCATTTTGCTAAAAAGTTGTGATGGGAAGGGAATTCTATTTCTTCGCTTGCATCCCACTCTTCAAAACTTACAGCCACTCTGTTTTCTCTAGGCTTTGTTTCCCCATCCAATACGAATGGGAAAGTAATAAATCCAAACCTAGTTTTGAAATCTTGTCTAATTGTTTTTACCCAACTGCTGGAAGATTGATCAAACTCACAAAATCGTGGCTCACTTTGTTATTTATACATGAGGGAAATCAGTCAACTTTGAAGTTAGTAGGGATTTGATGAAACGATGACTACTAAACTCGCATTGGGGTTTCAAACCCAGTATGATTTCACAGCAATGATTTTGGGGTTATGGTGTATTTTTTTTATAATGAACAGTTGATGGTTATGATTATTTTCCCAGCCTGTCGTGTTGAGTTTTATAACTGATTCCATAATAGTTTTGTTGACAAAACACTCCACCAATTTAAAAGGAAAATGAAGCTTACAATGTTTGACAGTTTTGAGGTTTCCCTTGAGTTTGATATTGAGTAGTAAGAGTTTCCATGTCATGGATACTGTATGTAGAAGTTTTAAAAATGTTTATGGAACAAACGAGATTTGGTTGATGGGAATTTTTTCATTTTAGTTCGAAAATAATTGTCTTGATAAACAATGGGGATCCAAATATTTTTCGACAAATGATGGTAATGTTGGTGTTAAAATTAAGGAATGTTATTTCATGTAATATAACAATAATTGTCTCATTCATATTCATTGACTCACTTTAGGCTCATTACATGCCCCCCCATCTTCCCAATAACATTTAATTTATCCCTCGTTATGTCATTAGGAATTTCATTTAAAAAAAAGAAAGGATTAAAAAGGATTGGATGACGACTCAAATTGGAAATTATGATATGGAGACATTGTTTGGTTCTTTATTCTTGACGCAGAGAGTACACGACCACCACCTCGTCGCGCTCCTGCTCACAGGATCGTTCAAATTCCCCTTTGAGCCGAATTATCTCTTTCGATTCCCTGCTGGAATCTCTGATGAAAACCCGATCCATAGGTCCTGCTCTTTTCCCTGTCACGGCATCTGCACGCGCCTATGACCTTTTCCCGACTCAGTTTCAGGTTTCGGGGTTTCCTAATGCCTAATGTCAAGAGTTCCCTGTCCTCATGGACTCTCGATCTTTGATTTACCGATGCGCTCTTTACGCGCCTTAGCCCCTCCTGGCTATGCCCCTAGTCCATATGACTAGTTCTCATAAGACCGCAGCCTTATCCTTCTTTTGGGGTTTTGGGCTTCAAAATCCCGATGTGCTCCAACTCCCGTTAGCCCTCCGGGCTAGACCTTTGGTCCACGCGACCACTATTTCACAAGACCGCAACCTTGTCTCCTATCAGGGTTTCAGACATCACAATGCTGAAATGCAAGGACACTTTGTCCACGAGATTCCTGATATCTCAATTCCTGATTTTTCGATGGACGTCCTTCATTTCGGGAAATCTCCTGAGTGCTCTGATCTCCTCCATGCGTCCTCCTATGATGGACGGTCCTGATCGCTTCTCGCGATTTCACGACTTTTGATGTCCCGAGCACCTCTCCTTCAAGACTCGTGAAATGTTGAACTCCGACTTTCTTCAGATCTCTGACATGTGTCGCCACAAACGGATGGCTCAGATCTTTCCTGGGAATTTTACCATGGAGATTCCCAATCTCCTGTCCTCGAGATTCTCGATTTCACGAATGCCGATATCCCGATTCATGTCGGGACTTCTGCCTGGCATGAGAAGGGTTAAACCCCGTGCACCTCCTGTTCGATCTGATGACTGACGGGATTTCTGAATGAGATCCAATGGCTATTGATCTCCCCCTTCTATATGCTTCTCTTATTCTCCCTATACGTGGAAACCAACGGTCCAGATCTCCTTTCTCCAGTCGATCTAACGGTGGTTGTGCTCCCTCCTGAGCTTGCACATTTTCTTCCCAGCCTTGGAAAAATCCCAAGTTCCCAAAGGCCTCGACCTTTGCCTGTTTCTTCTCTGCGAGCTCCTTTACCTGAGTTCTCGTTGTGTTTTCTCCTCGATTTTGTTCCTCCTGAGCTTTCACTTCCTAACCCCAAAGGATTCTTTGACTTCTGCGCCTCTGCAGAGTCTTCATGCACACATAGTGTTGTCTCTCCTGAGCTTCGCACATGCTTAGACCCCTAAGGGATTTTGTCCTTCTTCCTTCTCCCTCAGATGGAGAATGTTTGGATGCCCTCCTGGCTATCCCTCTACTCAAGCAACCTCTTGCTGAGTCTACAGGGTGTTCAGCAACCCTGTGAAGATCCCTCAGTGGATTCTTCCTCTAATTTCCAGAACTCAAAGAGTTCTCTTCTCCCTGTGCCTGTCTACACACCTACTCAATGCCCTCCTGGTAGAGTATCCTTCCACAGAACGTTCAACAGTTCTGTCCTCTATGCCCTCCTTGCACTTTCTCAATGCCCACCTGGCAGAGCTCTTCAGAATCCTCAGTGATTATGTTTCTTCCTGAACTCACAACAGAGTTCCTCCAAATGCACCACTGTGCATATGCTCAATGCCCACTTGGTAGAGCTCTACAGAACTCCTCAGAGCTTCTGTCTACAACTGTGTCTTCTCCCACACAGCCTTGCCTCCAAGGTATTCGACAACCTTGAGGTCTTCCCTGAATTGTTGATTCCAGTTCTTGTGCTGCAGCACGTCTTTGTCTGAATCCGCAGAGTTCATAAGTGCAACATCTATGCACGGCTATCAGAACCCGCAGTGTTCTGTCACACCCTCCTGGTGTGAAGCCTCAAAGACCTTCACCTAAAATCACACACACTCCTGCAAATGCAAACCTATAGTATACATCTACAACATACAATGGAACACACCAAGACATTCATTTAACACACAATAATGCATGAAAAACTGCTTCTGTTTATATTAAAATGGCAAATGCCTATTTGTACAAGGTGTTCCCCAAGCACGGCCTATAACAAGGTCTCGGCTCTTCTCTCTTCTGCTCTACTCGTAGATTCTCTCTAATTACATCACCTCTTACCACTCTATTATCAAAATGAGATACGAAATCTCTTTTACCTGAGGGGGCTCTTCGAGCTCTTCCCTCCAACCTACCTACCCTATTCAATTACATTGAATGGGATGTCTAGTCTACTATCCGGATCTAGATCTCAGCCATACAAACATTAAAGGCTGATCTTATCCTACGCCTGCAAAAAGGCACGGCTCTATGGCTCAACATCCTAAGCAATTAAATTACATTCAATTCAAAATAAAAGATGAGGGCTACGCCTCTCTTCAACATTGAATGCACGCACTCGACGTGGCTGGCTAGTTGGCTGGCTGACATGGAGAGATGCTCCTGCATCAATTTTGCTTGAACAATATCCATTTATTCATTTTCAATCCATATTATCATTTTTCATTCATTACAAATCCCCCCATTTTCCTAATGACCCTAAAATTCCATGTTCAAATGCAATTGATTAGTAAATTCAATATGTCAAGGATTGTATCAATAGATGGATTTCATGTGCTTCTATTGTGAATGATAGAGCCAACATTTTGATTTTATTTAGGTAGAGTGTTAATGAATGAATGGTTAAAGGTTTTCCATATTCTGATTTGAATCTTGCTTCAGGATGAGTTTTTTTAGTAGGGGCAACAATGGAAGAGGTGAAAACAGAGGTAGAGGTAATAATTGGAAAAGGGGCCATAGAAGGACATGATTCTCAATTCACTTTGACGTTGATACGCTATAACTGAATTAGCTTTTCCAAGATAGATTCTTTAATTTAGTTGGCCAAGAGATTCTTCATTCTATACCCAAAAGACATCCTTTCCAACCTCATCAAAACTTATCTGGTGTCAATGTTCCCCCTCATGTCTCTATGAAGCTAGAGCAACCTGTCCATGATGGCTGGCAAAAAATTTTCCATCAGCCCGTTGTACATCATCATGGCTGGCCTACAATATCATTACCATTTCCCCCTTCTCCACTACCATTCAAACCAAATGCCCAAATTGGTCGTGTTTCTTTACTAGTCCAGTCCTCTCATGCAAGCAAGAGACTCAAAACTGCCATTCCCGAGCTAGAAATAGACAAAGGAAAATGAGTGGCCAATCCTTACAAGTCTTCCAAAGACTCCTCTGGATTTGTGTCCTCTCATGTCCACCTTAAGGATAGTTGTTCCCATGTCATTAGTGAAATTCAACCCCAAGATTCCAATCAACTACAGGCTGTTGCACAAGATACATCAGTAAAAGGATCAAAATAAGGCATCAGTGAAAAAAGGCAGACCGCCTCTCACAATAAATATGGGTTTTAATGTTATTTTTTTAGGACAGATTTTATTGGTAGGATGACAGAATGTTTTGGACAACATGGATATAATTATATTTTTGGGAAACAATCATGTTTTATTTTGATACTAAAATATTTGACTATTTATATGAGGATGGGAGTTACAAGATGAATATTTGAGTTATATTTTTGGGTGTTATATTTCATATTTTGATGATCATTAAAGAAATGAAAATTGGAGTGACAAGGGGTCCCACCTATTTAGTTATTATTTAAATAGACCCTTATTTATTTATTATTATTTATTTGTCTCAAATTATTAGTTAAGCTAACTAAGCTTAACACTAGCACAGCCACAAAGTGGCTGGTGAACGCCGAAAGGCGATGCCAAAGGTTTTGTGGTAGCTGGTGCTTTTAATTTCAGAGATTATATACCATACCTGGCCTGGATGGATCTACAAGGTCTCAACCGACGAACACGTTGCCCAGAATGTCCCCAATGTCACGCCAGATCTAGTAGATGTTTTGCTTGCAGCTTCTGCAGATAAAGAAATGGAGATCCAAATTACACGAGACAATATAAAGGCCATCCTCTATGTATGTAAAAATTGCATGTGTTTTTTTTCAATGGCAGCTTTTAAATAAATAAATACGATGCAGTACAGTGATTACGATCATGTGATACTGTATTGATGTCTTTGACGATGATGATAATGGCAGGATATGTTGGCTTCTGGCACGGATACGTCATCTACAAGCATAGAGTGGGCATTGTCTGAATTGTTGAGGAACCCGCCACAGTTGAAGAAGGTTCAGGACGAGATGGAACTTGTAGTTGGAATGGGGCGGATGGTGCATGAATCTGATCTTCCTTCTCTCCTTTATTTACAAGTTGTGGTGAAAGAAACGCTTAGACTCCACCCAGCATCATCGCTTTCCCTTACTCACTTATCTGTGCAAGCGCAATGTGTTGGGCTATGAAATTCTCAAAAACAGTCGCGTTTTGGTGAATCTTTGGGCAATCGGGAGGAACCGAATTTCATCGGAGGATATGGGAGGATGCCGAAAGGTTCTTGCCAGAGAGATTCATGTAAGGTGGTTTTATGGTTGAGGAAATCTAAAAGTTAATGTCAAATGTGGTAATTCCAAAGGTTAATCAGTTAAACGTGGCAATCATATGGTGGTACAGTAATTTCTTAATATGATTAAGTAAATGTTAAAAAGTAAACAGGTTAACTGATGCATTCAAAAATACAAGGAAGTTATGAAGATTAAATCACATTCATTGATTTGGGAGGATGACTAAGAATATGCCAGCATCTTCAATTGTTAGCCATTAGATTAGAATTTTAGATTAAAAGATGATTAATTGTGCCCATCTTCAATAGGTATACGCCTTTCGGCGTAAAAATAAAGGTAGTTGAACTACCATAACTTATTGGAAAAATAATAAAAGTTCAATCAAAGGAAGAGACAAAGGGGAAGAATAGAGAGAAGAAGGATAACTTATGATATAAGGTTTGCTCTATACTTGTGATATTATTATGTTCTTCATTTATTCTAATTTTACCAGAACGATAAACCATCTTGATGACAACAAGGTCTTATTGAAGGAAACATGATTCAAAATTGAATCACATTTTCCAGTAGCTTGTTTCTAAAAGTGTAACATCTATCTTAGGTAGTCTGTGTATTCTTGTTTGTTTGTGGATTAAATTTCATGACTGATAAAGAATATTTTGCAGAGTCAAGTGACAACACTTTTATGGAAAGTTGATCCATATTTTTATCTTCAGTTTTCTTTTGTTTTCAGAGTCTTTTTGTATGGTGCCCATCAAAGACTTCTAAATATGACTTTGGTCCCCACCCTTGCAAGGGGTTGTAAAGAGAATTTTTTCTCTGTATCTCAGAATGAAATTAATACAAAGAAATCAAATTGTTGATTTTTTTCTCACATGTGTATCTTAAATGATATTTTCAGACTCTTTTTGTCCTTGTCTCTTCATCCATGTACACACTTATGTATATTTTTTTTACTTTCTTCTTTTTTCGCAGTTACATATAAAAAAATAAAACCAACCTTGGTCTCTTGTATATATTACTTTTGGATCAAGTGACTGTTTTGATTTTAGGGATATAACCCCGAGTAACATTTCCAACTGTCTTGTTTTAGCCTAGAAAGATCTGAAAATGTTTGAGTGAGGTCCTCCATACCTTTTCCTCAACACCCACTACTTGGGGTTCTCTCCAATAATTCTTTGTAATAGGTTTCCCAAACTCGGATTTACTACCTCGGTTTCCCCATCTGTTTGGGGGTGATAAGCACTGTTGAACTGTAATTTAGTCTCCATTTTCTTCCATTAAGTCCTTCAAAAATGACCCAAGAATTGAGTATCTCTATCAGAGGTAATAATTTTTGTAACCCCATGCAATCTAACAACTGTGAAAAAAAACAATTCTACCACCCTCAACGCATCACTAGTTTTATTGCAAGGAATGAAATGAACCATTTTTTAGAACCTATAAACAACCACAAAAATAGAATCATTACCTCGATGTGTGTTTGTGATCCCAATGATCCATATTTATGAGCAAATATATAACATTAAAAAAAGATACAGTGAAAAATAACAGAGATGCAATGAAACTTAACTTCTATTCAATAAAGAAATATGTTGAAATTGTAAAAATGAAGAATGAAACAAACTTGCTCGAATGGTGGTAGCTAATCTCTGAGAAGACATGTGGCGGCTACGCACATTCGCCTGAGAACCTTATAATGAGGCCTCTAGGAATTTTTTATCATCAAGTAGTAATCAAAAAACCCTAGACATCCAAAAACCTAACCCTAGGAGATGAAGCGCCAAAATTCATGTGGGCCCCGATGGGGTATGTTGGTACATCAACTTCTCGTGGTCGTAACTTTTGCATATGATCCCCATTCTAGGCGCACGATAGCCTGTTGGAAAGGTCTATCTAAGGAATACACATTTTTCCATCACACTTTGACTCTCTAATTAGTGTGATTGTGGAAGGCCCAAAAAATCTTGTTTAGGRCCTCAAAACAACCCTGAAAGTTTAGGACCAKAAAAGCTAGAAAAAAACTGCCAAGATGAAAATTGTATGTGAGCCAGTTGGAAGAGGTGGGTGGTCACTGATATACACTTATATAAATCCTACCCCCTTAAGAATCAATGGTCTCCATTGTGTTTATTTCCCCCATCAAATGAGGAAATTTCTATTGAATTTGGCCCCAGGCAAACCACTTCCATTTGTGCAAGAGTTGCCTCGCTTTGACAACACGATAAAGCTGAAGCTTATGTTGGGGAGTTCCATTTACTTGTGTGTCCATAATATAATCAGTGGATTCATGTTCCATGCTATCAAGGTTGAGATTTTTTTGTGTCAATTGTTATGATATCTCTGAGGTGTCCAATAATGGTGGAATGTATGTCCGAAGGAGGTCCACATTAAACATTGGGTGCAAGCTAAGGAAGGGGGGAATGTTGAGCTCAAAATCATTGTCATCCACATCCTTGGTGATGGTGTAAGGTCCATACTGGATTGGGTGAAGCTTTCGATGGGGTCCTATAATGTGTTCTTTCTACAAGTGCAACCAAAATTTATCTCCCACCTGAAACTTGTGTGGCATCAGGTGTTAATCATGGGGCTACTTATACTCGGCATTGGACTTCTACAAAATATCCTAAACAAGGAGTTTCTCGTAATGTTTTTGAACATAAGGATGAATATCATACCATGTGTACAGATGATTGGAATTGTACATGCACAAGATATGCATGATCATCCTATTGATGACCTCAATTTGGACATTCGTTTGGGGGTGGAAGGAAGTGGATTTGGTGAGCTTGGTGTCCAACCATGACCAGATGATCAACCATAATTTTTTGAGGAATTGATTGTACTAATCTGAGACAATGGTTTTTGGTATCCTAAAATTTACCCACACTCATTCGAATCAGAGCTTGGAAGTGGCCTCTGATATGATTCTCTTCTTGCAGGTGACCAGAATCACCATCTTGGAAAATCTATCAACAACCAAAAAAACATTGTTATTTCCATGCTTGGTTGAAGGAAGGCCCGACATGTATTCCATCAATATGGGTTCCCAGGGCTTATGATTTACATGCCTTGTTTCTTAATGGTCAGTTTGGAAATGGTGCAGGATGTGCAGGACCTAATATACTTGTTGACATCATGTCGAGGTTTCAAACAATAGAAATGTTGTTGGAACACTACCACTAGAGTTTCTACACCGAAGTGTCCTACCACCCAGTTTTATTGAGCTTCCCAAATCATCTTCGCTCACTCGCTTGATGGGACATAAAGATGGCCTAGATGGCACAACAACCCATCTTGAAGATGGAAATCAATGACATTTTTGTTTGTGCCCAACATATGGTAGGTAGTGGTGAAGTAGGGATCTCTCTCATAGATTTGGGGCCATCTGGAGGTCTCATGTCCACAAGAGTATAGCATCATGGTTAGTGATGAAACTAGAGGTCAACTGAGGCAATCAATAATGTGAATGGTCCTTCCCATATTATACTTGATGTTGAGATGGTAATTATGAAAGTATGTGGACCACTTCTTATGGAGGTCATTCTGCAATTTCTCTTGTGTCTACATGAATTGAAAAGGCCTATGGTCAGTGTGGATGATTGTCTCCTTCCTGATAATGTAATGCCTCCACTAGAAGGAGACTTGTACAATGGAGTACATTTCTTTGTCATAAGTGGGGTACTTACGGATGATATCTGATAGTGTCTCTCTACGATAGGCCACGTGGTGTTCATGTTGAGTGAGAAATGCACCCACAACTTAGTCTGAAGAATCTATCTCAATCTCCAAACGTTGTTGCAGGTCGGGTAATGAGAGCACTAGGGATGAGCACAAGAATTTCTTCAAATCATCGAACACTTTCTATTGCGACTTCCCCACATGAAATTTTCCTTGCCACCACCCCTGGTCACTTTTCTAAGGGCCCATGCAACGTGGGATAATCCGAGCATGAACCTATGATAGAAATTGGCAAGCACTAAGAAGCTCTAAAGCTCAGTGAGTGTGGTCGAGGCTGGCCAATCACAAATGACCTAGATCTTGGCTGGATCGGCATGCACCCCATTCTCATCAACAATGTGGCCTAGGTGCTAGACCCTATTCATGTCGAACGAGAATTTTTCCAAATTTTCATATAGCTTGTGTTGTCGTAGAGTGTGCAACACTTAATGAATATTATGCAAGCGTTCCACCAAACTCTTGATAAATATGAGGATGTCATCCAAATAAACCACCCTAAAATAAATGGTGAAAGGCCACAAGATATCATTCATCATCCTCATGAAGGTTGTTTGGGAATTCATCACACCAAAGGGCATAACCAACCATTCAAAAAGACCTTCTTTGGACTTGAAGGTAGTCTTCCATACATCAGTCTTCTCTATTGGGACATGGTGGTAGTCGGACTTCAGATCAATCTTACTGAAGTATTTGGCCCTCTTGAAGTGGTCAAGGAGATTGTCAATTTGGGGAATTGGGTACCAATTCTTGATTGTGATTTAATTTAGGGCCCGATAATCAATGCAGAGTCGCCAGGTCCTTTCTTTCTTCTACACAAGCATGCTTAGGCTTCCACAAGGTGATGAGCTTGGTCAGATGTGCCCCTTTTCGAGTAGCTCTTAGCTCCGGCACTTTATTTCCTCATTTTCTGACAGAGAGTGGCGATATATTGGCTCATTGGGTAGCGATGCACTGAGTTTCATATCGATTGCATGCTTGACTTGACAGTGCAAAGGTACCCCAGTGAGTGAGGATAATATGTCTTTGTATTCTTCCACGACGTTATCCACTTGCTTTTGCTACATGGAGAGACTTGCCGTAGAAGCCATGGATGTGGCTACAACCTTTCACTCACTTTGAGTGTGAAATTTCATGAAGAATACAAACTTCTCGGTCTAAGAGATGACCTTATTGCATTGCTTTGTAGAGATCAAGGAAATGGAAGTAGGTGGGACTACATGAAGTATCTTGTACAATTTCCTGTCAAAAGTAATAATAACACTACGAGGCCTAGACTCATATATAACTTGACATTTCCATAAATAAGGTTGGCCTAAAAGAACATCACAAACTTTTAGATGGGGGACATCACACAATACCTCATCTTTAAACAACTTGATGTTGTAGGGAAAGTGATATTGTTGGTTGATGTGGAGATCACTCCCTTAGTGGAGCCATCCCATGGTGTATGGTTGTGGGTGTGGTGTTGATGGAATATCCAACCGCTTGACGAACTCTGTCGAGATTAGGTTCTTCTGGATACTGCTATCATCGATGAAGTGAAATGGAGTAACCTTCACCAAAATTTGTGAATGAAAGAGATGCTCACCTTCCTTTGGTTCATTAGGTTCATCGGGATGGATATTAGTAGTAGCAGTGGTGGCATTGAGTTTTATGTCAATGATATGTCTCCTTTTTTCTGGTTCTGACTAAAATTCGAAACCCACATTTTATTCAGAGGCTTTTACCTCAGCCACCAATGACTTCTTTGAGTGACATTCAACAGTGTTATGTTAGGGGCTCTTATGGAACTCACACACTTCCTAGTGTCTTTCTTTGTCTTCTCATTGTCCTTCTTTGTTTGTGTCTTAGACTAGTTTCCCGATGGTTATCCATCCTTTCTTTGTTCTTTTTTCTGCGGGTTGGTTTTGCCTTTTCCCTGCTTCAACTATTAGGGGTTCGCAAACCCAAACTGCCATGTCTTTTGTTTAAGATTTTGCTCGATTTTTATAGTATATCGATAAGCCACTCCCAAGGATGATATGTCTAGAAACTCCATTTATTTTTGGATGTATCTATGCATATCGTCGTGATACTAGAGCACCAAATGTCGCTTAGAGTCTTTGAGACCCATCTTGGTGCGCAAGGTATGAAAAACATTGGTGAACTTTGACACTGTTTGGTCCCTTTTTTATCACAGTGTGGTCTATCTTGTATATAAGTTGTCATAAATTCCAACAAGGTAGTATTTTTCCTTAATAGCATCCCTGAAAGAACCCCAAGTGGGTGCGAATGAAAATAATAGAGATTCCTCTATTTCCTTTTTCTCAAAGAAAGTTTCCCACCAATCTTTGACATGGGGGATGACCTTAAGGAGAGAAAATGTAATGTTTTCTCTATCGAAAAAGTTATGGACAGAAAAATACCCTTCTAGAAGGTTTAACCATTCATATACAACATTTGCATATATATGACCTTCAAATATAGGAATATCAAAATTTATTTGTATCTTGAAAGAGGTGGCACCTCCACTTGAGGAAGATGCCTCTCCTGTTGGCAGTCGTCGAAGGTTTTGTACAAAATTATCCATCATCATGTTCCTCTGTCGCATGAGGGATTCCTTGAGAAATATTTTGAAGGGATATCCTACCCCATCATCTCTCTTTTATTCCCCCATGGGTGGTTGTCGGGTTCGATGAGGCTGATCTTGCAAAGGCTCAACTGGTTTGAGTCCCAACTTCTTATACCTTGACCTCGTTGGGGACATGCAAAAATAAAAAAATGAAGAGTAGACCGCTCTGATACCACTGATCTAGATTTATGAGTGGAATGAAATGAAACACAGATCTATAACATTAACATATATATACAGTGAATAGTAACATAGATAAAATGAAGCTTAACTTCTATTCAATAAAGAAATATGTGAAACTACACAAATGGAGAATGAAACAAACTTGCTCGAATGGTGGTAGCTTATCTCTTAGAAGAGATGTGGTGGCTACGCACATTCTTCTGAGCACCTTACAATGAGGCCTCCAGGCATTTTTTAGCATCAAGAAGTAATCAGAAAACCCTAGACATCCAAAAACCTGACCCTAGTAGACGAAGCACCAAAAGTCATGTGGGCCCTGATGGGGTAGGTTGGTACATCAACGTCCTGAGGTCATAACGTTTGCATACGATATCTATTTTAGGTGCATGATTCTTGTTGGAAAGAACTATCTGAGGATACAATTTTTCTATCACACTTTGAATCTGTTTGTAGAGTGACTGTGGAAGGCTCGAAATTTTTTTGTTAAGGCCCTAAAACGGCCCCAAAAGTTTAGGACCCGAAAAGCTAGAAACAAATTTCCAAGATAAAAATTGTATGTGAGCCCGTTGGAAGAAGTGGGTGTCCATCAATATCCACTTGGATCACCCCAACACAAAATACATGCTCAGATCTGTCCATGGGCCTGTGGGCACTGGTAATGGAATATACAACCCTTTGTTTTGTGAGTGTCCTTTAGCCATTTGGAAAATCCTACACTGTTCCACATACTTGGTTATATCATTTTTCATCTTCGACAAGTAATACTTATCTTCGATTAAGGCTAGCATCTTATCGTTTCCAAAATGTCCCGACAAACCACTACTTTGAAGGTCTCTAATAATATTTTCCCTCATTGAACCAATTGGAATACATAGTTGTTTTCCTTTGAATAGGTATTCATCTTGCATAAAATATTCACCATGATAAAGATTCATGTTCCCAATGAATGTATTATTCAATTGTTCCACAATATCTCGCAAATCATTATCAGACACATAGATATCCTTTAATGAAGAAAACGCAATTACCTGATTTTCCATGGTTGTCAAAAGAACAATGTGCTAACTCAAAGCATATTCAACTTGATTTTTTCATCTTAATTTGTGCTTCAAACAAATGTGTAACCTTGTAAGAAAGAGACACATTTTACATGTCTATTGTTCAATTTCTTTTGGGTGTTTACATATTTTAATGCAATGTGATCATTAAATAACACAAACTCTTTTGGCACTAAATAATGCCTCCAATGTCACAATGCTTGCACAATTGCATAAAATTATACATCATATGTGGAGTGGTTATTTCTTACCTCATTCAAATTTTCACTAAAGAATGCAATTGGTCTACTTTCTTGGCTAAGTACAACTCCRATTCTTACATGTGAAGAATCARAGTCTACCTCAAACACTTTATCAAAATCCAATAAGGCTAATATGGGTGCCTCAGTTACCTTCTTCTTKAGAAACTTGAAACTTTCCTCAACTTCATTGGTTCACATGAATGTCTTTCCTTTGGTGCAATTTGTTATGGGTTCTACAATACTGCTAAAATTTCGAATAAATTTTCGGTAAAAGGTAGTCAATCCATGAAAACTTCTTACCTTTGTTCTACTCCTAGTACTTGGCCACTCCAAAATTGCTCTGACCTTCTTTGAATCCATCTTGACTCCTTCTTCTAAGATGAAAAAACCTAGAAATACCAAACTTTCTTACAGGAACCTACATTTCTTCAGGTTTGCATAAAGTTGATGATTTATCAATGTATCCAATATAATTTTTAAATGTTGCAAATGATCTTCTTTATTGTTATTGAAAACTAGGATGT
>JASDQU010108163.1:43757-55126 GCA_032191745.1 Picea mariana | reverse complement strand
AAATTAATGAATGTTATTTCATGTAATATAACAATAATTGTCTCATTCATGTTCATTGACTCACTTTAGGCTCATTATATGCCCCCCCATCTTCCCAATAACATTGAATTTATCCCTTGTTATGTTATTATGAATTTCATTTAAAAAAAAGAAAGGATTAAAAAGGATTGGATGATGACTCGAATTGGAAATTATGATATGGAGACATTGTTTGGTTCTTTATTTTGCTTGAACAATATCCATTTATTCATTTTCAGTCCATACTATCATTTTTCATTCATTACAAATCCCCCCATTTTACCAATGACCCTAAAATTCCATGTTCAAATGCAATTGATTATTAAATTCAATATATGAAGGATTGTATCAATAGATGGATTTCATGTGCTTCTATTGTGAATGATAGAGCCAACATTTTGATTTTATTTAGGTAGAGTGTTAATGAATGAATGGTTAAAGGTTTTCCATATTCTGATTTGAATCTTGATTTGTGATGAGTTTTTTTTTTTAGCAGGGGCAGCAATGGAAGAGGTGAAAATAGAGGTAGAGGTAATAATTGGAAAAGGGGCCATAGAAGGACACGATTCTAAATTCACTTTGATGTTGATACGCAATAACTGAATTATCTTTTCCAAGATAGATTCTTTAATTTAGTTGGCCAAGAGATTCTTCATCCTATACCTGAAAGACCTCCTTTCCAACCTCATCAAAACTTATCTGGTGTCAATTTTCCCCCTCATGTCTCTATGAAGCTAGAGCAACCTGTCCATGATGGCTGGCAAAAACATTTCCATCAACCCTTTGTACATCATCATGGCTAGCCTACAATATCATTAACATTTCCCCCTCCTCCACTACCATTCAAACCAAATGCCCAAATTGATCGTGTTTCTTTACCAGTCTAGTTCTCTCATGCAAGCAAGAGACTCAAAACTGCCATTCCCAAGCTAGAAATAGACAAAGGAAAATGAGTGGCCAATCCTTACAAGTCTTCCGAAGACTCCTCTGAATTAGTGTCTTCTCATGTCCACCTTAAGGATAGTTGTTCCCGTGTCATTAGTGAAATTCAACCCCAAGATTCCAATCAACTGCAGGCTGTTGCACAAGATACATCAGTAAAAGGATCAAAATAAGGCATCAATGAAAAAAGGCAGACCGCCTCTCACAATAAATATGGGTTTTAATGTTATTTTTTTAGGACAAATTTTATTGGTAGGATGACAGAATGTTTTGGACAACATGGATATAATTATATTTTTGGGAAACAATCATGTTTTATTTTGATACTAAAATAATTGACTATTTATATGAGGATGGGAGTTACAAGGTGAATAGTTGATTTATATTTTTGGATGTTATATTTCATATTTTGATGATCATTAAAGAAATGAAAATTGGAGTGACAAGGGGTCCCACCGATTTAGTTATTATTTAAATAGACCCTTATTTATTTATTATTATTTATTTGTCTCAACTTATTAGTTAAGCTAACTAAGCTTAACAAAATAAAGGTAGTTGAACTACCATAACTTATTGGAAAAAGAATAAAAGTTCAATCAAAGGAAGAGACAAAGGGGAAGAATAGAGAGAAGAAGGATAACTTCTGATATAAGGTTTTCTCTATACTTGTGATATTATTATGTTCTTCATTTATTCTGAGTTTACCAGAAAGATAAACCATCTTGATGACAACAAGGTATTATTGAAGGAAACATGATTCAAAATTGAATCACATTTTCCAGTAGCTTGTTTCTAAAAGTGTAACATCTATCTTAGGTAGTCTGTGTATTCTTGTTTGTTTGTGGATTAAATTTCATGACTGATAAAGAATATTTTGCAGAGTCAAGTGACAACACTTTTATGGAAAGTTGATCCATATTTTTAGCTTCAATTTTCTTCTATTGTCAGAGTCTTTTTGTATGGTGCACATTAGAGACTTCTAAATCTGACTTTGGTCCCCACCCTTGCAAGGGGTTGTAAAGAGATTTTTTTCTTTGTATCTCAGAATGAAATTAATACAAAGAAATCAAATTGTTGATTTTTTTCTCACATGTGTATATTAAATGATATTTTCAGACTCTTTTTGTCCTTGTCTCTTCATCCATGTACACACTTTTGTATATTTTTTTTACTTTCTTCTTTTTTCACAGTTACATGTAAAAAATAAAACCAGCCTTGGTCTCTTGTATATATTACTTTTGGATCAAGTGATTGTTTTGATTTTAGGGATATAACCCCGGTAACATTTCCAACTATCTTGTTTTAGCCTAGAAAGATTTGAAAATGTTTGAGTGAGGTCCTCCATACCTTTTCCTCAACACCCACTACTTGGGGTTCTCTCCAATAATTCTTTGTAATAGGTTTCCCAAACTCTGATTTACTACCTTGGTTTCCCCATCTGTTTGGGGGTGATAAGTACTGTTGAACTGTAATTTAGTCCCCATTTTCTTCCATAAATTCCTTCAAAAATGACCCAAGAATTGAGTATCTCTATCAGAGGTAATGATTTTTGTAACCCCATGCAATCTAACAACTGCAGAAAAAACAATTCTACCACCCTAGACGCATCACTAGTTTTATTGCAAGGAATGAAATGAACCATTTTTTAGAACCTATCAACAACCACAAAAATAGAATCATTACCTCGTTGTGTGTTTGTGATCCCAATGATCCATATTTATGAGCAGAACAAAATGAAACATAGATATATAACCTTAAAAAGAGATACAGTGAAAAATAACAGAGATGCAATGAAACTTAACTTCTATTCAATAAAGAAATATGTTGAAATTGTAAAAATGCAGAATGAAACAAACTTGCTCGAATGGTGGTAGCTAATCTCTGAGAAGACATGTGACGGCTACGCGCATTTTCCTAAGCACCTTATAATGAGGCCTCTAGGAATTTTTTATCATCAAGAAGTAATCAAAAAACCCTAGACATTCAAAAACCTAACCCTAGGAGATGAAGTGCCAAAATTCATGTGGGCCCCGATGGGGTATGTTGGTACATCAACTTCTCGTGGTCGTAACTTTTTCATGTGATCCTCGTTCTAGGCGCACGATAGCCTGTTGGAAAGGTCTATCTAAGGAATACACATTTTTCCATCACACTTTGACTCTCTAATTAGTGTGATTGTGGAAGGCCCAAAAAATCTTGTTTAGGACCTCAAAACAACCCTGAAAGTTTAGGACCATAAAAGCTAGAAAAAAACTGCCAAGATGAAAATTGTATGTGAGCCAGTTGGAAGAGGTGGGTGGTCACTGATATACACTTATATAAATCCTACCCCCTTAGGAATCAATGGTCTCCATTGTGTTTATTTCCCCCATCAAATGAGGAAATTTCTATTGAATTTGGCCCCAGGCGAGCCACTTGCATTTGTGCAAGAGTTGCCCCGCTCTGACAACACGATAAAGTTGAAGCTTATGTTGGGGAGTTCCATTTACTTGTGTGTCCATAATACAACCAGTGGATTCATGTTCCATGCAGTCAAGGTTGAGATTTGTTTGTGTCAATTGTTCTGATATCTCTGAGGTGTCCAATAATGGTGGAATGTATGTCCGAAGGAGGTCCACATTAAACATTGGGTGTAAGCCAAGGAAGGGGGGAATGTTGAGCTCAAAATGATTGTCACCCACATCCTTGGTGATGGTGTAATTTCCATACTAGATTGGATGAAGCTTTCGATGGGGTCCTATAAGGTGTTCTTTCTACAAGTGCAACCAAAATTTATCTCCCACCTGAAACTTGTGTGGCATCAGGTGTTAATCATGGGGCTACTTGTACTTGGCATTGGACTTCTACAAAATATCCTAAACAAGGAGTTTCTTGTAATGTTTTTGAACATAAGGATGAATCTCCATGTGTACAGATGATTGGAATTGTACATGCACAAGATATACATGATCATCCTATTGATGACCTCAATTTGGACATTTGTTTGGGGGTGGAAGAAAGTGGATTTGGTAGGCTTGGTGTCCAACCATGACTAGATGATCAACCATAATTTTTTGAGGAATTGATTGTACTAATATGAGACAATGGTTTTTGGTATCCTAAAATTTACCCACACTCGTTCGAGTCAAAGCTTGGCAGTGGCCTCTGCTATGATGCTCTTCTTGAAGGTGACCAGAATCACCATCTTGGAAAATTTCATGAAGAATACAAACTTCTCAGTCTAAGAGATGACCTTATTGCATTGCTTTGCAAAGATCAAGGAAATGGAAGTAGGTGGGACTACCTCAGGTATCTTGTACAATTTCCTGTCAAAAGTAATAATAACACTACGAGGCTTGGACTCATATATAACTTGACATTTCCATAAATAAGGTTGGCCAAAAAGAACATCACAAACTTTTAGATGGGGGACATCACATAATATTTGAAAAACTTGATGTTGTAGGGAAAGTGACATTGTTGGTTGATGTGGAGATCACTCCCTTAGTGGAGCCATCCCATGGTGTACGATTATGGGTGTGGTGTTGACAGAATATCCAACCGCTTGACAAACTTTGTCGAGATTAGGTTCTTCTAGATACTGCTATCATCGATGAAGTGAAACGGAGTAACCTTCACCAAAATTTGTCAATGAAAGAGATGCTCACCTTCCTTTGGTGCATCAGGTTCATCGGGATGGATATTAGTGGTAGTAGTGGTGGCATTGAGTTCTATGTCAATGATATGTCTCCCTTTTTCTGGTTCTGACTCAAATTCGAAACCGACATTTTATTCAGAGGCTTTTACCTCGGGCACGAATGACTTCTTTGAGTGACATTCAATGGTGTTATGCCAGGGGCTCTTATGGAGCTCACACACTTCCTAGGGTCTTTCTTTGTCTTCCCATTGTCCTTCTTTGTTTGTGGCTTAGACTGGTTTTCCGATGGCTATCCATATTTTCTCTGCTCTTTTTTCTGCGGGTTGGTTCTACCTTTTCCTTGCTTCAACTATTAGGGGTCCGCAGACCCAAACTGCCATGTCTTTTGTTTAAGCTTTTGCTCGATTTTTACAGCATATCGATAAGCAGTCCCAAGGATGATATGTCTAGAAAATCCATTTATTTCTGGATGTATCTATGCATACCTCCGTGATACTTGAGCACCAAATGTCGCTTAGAGTCTTTGAGACCCATCTTAGTGCGCAAGGTATGAAAAACATTGGTGAAATTTGACACTGTTTGGTCCCTTTTTTATCACAGTGTGGTCTATCTTGTATATAAGTTGTCATAAATTCCAACAAGGTAGTATTTTTCCTTAATAGCATCCCTGAAAGAACCCCAAGTGGGTGCGAATGAAAATAATAGAGATTCCTCTATTTCCTTTTTCTCACAGAAAGTCTCCCACCAATCTTTGACATGGGGGATGACCTTAAGGAGCGAAAATGTAACTTTTTCTCTATCGAAAAAGTTATGGACAGAAAAATACCCTTCTAGAAGGTTTAACCATTCATATACAACATTTGCATCTATATGACCTTCAAATATAGGAATATCAAAATTTATTTGTATCTTGAAAGAGGTGGCACCTCCACTTGAGGAAGATGCCTCTCCTGTTGGCAGTCGTTGAAGGATTTGTACAAAATTATCCATCATCATGCTCCTCTGTCGCATGAGGGATTCCTTGAGAAATATTTTGAAGGGATATCCTGCCCCATCGTCTCTCTTTTATTCCCCCATGGGTGGTGATCGGGTTTGGCGAGGCTGATCTTGCAAAGGCTCAACTGGTTTGAGTCCCAACTTCTTATACCTTGACCTCGTGGGGGACATGCACAGATACAAAAATGAAGAGTAGACCGCTCTGATACCACTGATCCAGATTTATGAGTGGAATGAAATGAAACACAGATCTATAACATTAACATATATTTACAGTGAATAATAACATAGATAAAATGAAGCTTAACTTCTATTCAATAAAGAAATATGTTGAAACTACACAAATAGAGAATGAAACAAACTTGCTCGAATGGTGGTAGCTAATATCTTAGAAGAGATGTGGTGGCTATGCACATTCTCCTGAGCACCTTACAATGAGGCCTCCAGGCATTTTTTAGCATCAAGAATTAATCAGAAAACCCTAGACATCCAAAAACCTAACCCTAGTAGATGAAGCGCCAAAATTCATGTGGGTCCTGATGGGGTAGGTTGGTACATCAACGTTTCAAGGTCGTAACTTTTGCATACTATATCTGTTTTAGGTGCATGATATCTCGTTGGAAAGGACTATCCGAGGAATACAATTTTTCCATCACACTTTGAATCTATTTGTAGAGTGACTGTGGAAGGCTCGAAATTTTTTTGTTAAGGCCCTAAAATGGCCCCAGAAGTTTAGGACCTGAAAAGCTAGAAACAAATTTCCAAGATGAAAATTTTATGTGAGCCTGTTGGAAGAAGTGGGTGTCCATCGATATCCACTTGGATCACCCCAACACAAAATACATGCTCAGATCTATCCATGGGCCTGTGGGCACTGGTAATGGAATATACAACCCTTTGTTTTGTGAGTGTCCTTTAGCCATTTGGAAAATCCTACATTGTTCCACATACTTGGTTATATCCTTTTTCATCTTCGACAAGTAATACTTATCTTCGATTAAGGCTAGCATCTTATCCTTTGAAAAATGTCCTGAAAAACCACTATTGTGAAGGTCTCTAATAATATTTTCTCTCATTGAACCAATTGGAATACATAGTTGTTTTCCTTTGAATAGGTATTCATATTGCATAAAATATTCACCCTGATAAAGATTCATGTTCCCAACGACTGTATTATTCAGTTGTTCCAAAATATCCCGTAAATCATTATCAGACGCATAGATATCCTTTAATGAAGAAAACCCAATTACCTGATTTTCCATGGTTGTCAAAAGAACAATGTGCTGACTCAAAGCATATTCAACTTGATTTTTTCATCTTAGTTTGTGCTTCAAAACAAATGTGTAACCATGTAAGAAAGAGACACATTTTACATGTCTATTGTTCAATTTCTTTTGGGTGTTTACATATTTTAATGCAATGTGATCATTAAATAACACAAACTCTTTTGGCACTAAATAATGCCTCCAATGTCACAATGCTTGCACAATTGCATAAAATTATACATCATATGTGGAGTGGTTATTTCTTACCTCATTCAAATTTTCACTAAAGAATGCAATTGGTCTACTTTCTTGGCTAAGTACAACTCCGATTCTTACATGTGAAGAATCAGAGTCTACCTCAAACACTTTATCAAAATCCAATAAGGCTAATATGGGTGCCTCAGTTACCTTCTTCTTTAGAAACTTGAAACTTTCCTCAACTTCATTGGTTCACTTGAATGTCTTTCCTTTGGTGCAATTTGTTATGGGTTCTACAATACTGCAATTTGTTATGGGTTCTACAATACTAGTTTTCTTGATACTGTCCATATTTTCTTTGTCCTTTGTTATGTGGGTTGGGGCCTCCCTTTCCTAGTTTTTGCTGTGAGGGGTTCCCAGGCCCAAATTACCACGTCTTTTGTTAGAGCTTTTGCTCAATTTTGACGACATATTGGTAGGTCATGCCCAAGGACAAGATGTCTAGAAATACCATGTCATTATATATGTATATATGCAGAGCACCGTGATACTTGAGCACAAGATGTCGCTCTGAATCTTTGATACCCATCTTGGTGCGCAAGGTATGAAAGATATTTGTGAACTCTAGCACCGCTTGGTCTCTTTCTTGCCGCAGTGTGGTCCATTTGGTATACAAGTCAACATAACTTTCTACAAGGTAGTATTGTTCCTTAATAGCATCCCTAAAGAATTCCCAGGTGGTAGTGACTATAAATAATGAGGGTTCCTCTGTTTCCTTTTACTCACAAAAAGTTTCCCACCAATCTTTGACATGGGGAATGACTTTGAGGAGCACAAAAGTAATATTTTCTCTATTCGAAAAGTTATGAACAGAAAAATACCCTTCTAGTAGATTCAACCACTTGTCTACAACATCTACGTCTATCTGTCCTTCAAATATAGGAATATCAAATTTTATTTGTACCTTGAAGGGGTCATCGCCTCCTCTCAAGGAAGATGCATTGCCTATTGGTAGTCGTCGAAGGATTTGTGTGAAACTATCCATCATCTCATTCCTCTGTTGCATGAGGGCTTCCTCGAGCAAAATTTTGAAAGGATCTCATGTCTCATCATATTTCTTTTCTCCTGCCATGAGAGGTCGCTTGGGCATGCGAGAGATTTTGTCCTTAAGAGAAACAAGATCGAGACCCAATTCTTTGTACCCTAACCTCGTTGGAGACATGCATTAAGACAACAAGAAGAAAATCGCTCTGATACCACTGATCTGGATTTTATAAGAAGAATGAAATGAATACAGATTATTAAAAGATTCTTAACACAGAATAACAGAGATACAATCAATTTGGATTTCTATTCAATAAGGAAATAAGCTTAAACTGTAAAATGCAATGGAAAACAAGCTTGCTGGAATGGTGGCGGCTTATCTCTGAGAAGAGATATGACGACTGCACTCATTTGAAAGAAGATGTTTACAATGAGGCTCTGAAGGAATTTTTACAATAAACTAAAATGACACAAACCCTATACATCCAAAAAACTTAACCCTAGGAGATGAAGCGCCAAAAGTCATGTGGGCCACATTTGGGTAAGTTAGTACATCAACTTCACAGGGTCGTAACATTTGTGTACGATCTCCATTTGGGGTGCATGATAGCTCGTTGGAAAGGTATCATCGATAATATTCATTTGGGGGGATTAATTAGAGCCTTCAACTATCATTGAGAAGCTCAATCCAAAAAATCCTTCATTTAGGCCCTCAAAATGGCCCTGAAATTTAAAACTGCTAAAAATAGTAAATTACCAAAATTGCCAGAAAATTGTTTTGAGCTAGTTGGAAAAGGTGGGTGTCCACCGATATCTACCTAGATCAGCAACCCCACTAAAGTGGATGCGTGGTCTCTTCCCTCACGTCTTACCGTCTTCTCTCCTCCCTTAGGTCGTCCATGTAATTTAAAATGAAAACTACCTGCCTAGACTTCTAATCCCTTTAAAACCTCCCCAACAACGACACCAAAAATGTTGGGATACATATATGTACTATTAATCCCAACATTAAATTATCAACCGATGTTCATAATCTTTGAGGTGAAGGCACATGAAATGCAGGATCAGAGGATAACTATCCTAAGGACGACGATAATTTGAATGAACTGAGCAAATTAAAGCAAAACAAACTGCAGGAAATCTACTAAGGATTCATCATTGGGACATAGGAATAACTTAGTGCTATAAAGTCTTAGATCACAATTTTTTATTTCTACATGTTTTCTATGATTAATCGTGAGTAGCTAACTTAATGTTTATGCCCTTCAATGGATTTATGTAGTGATTAGATAAGCTATGAGAAAACCAAATTAAACTAAATAAAGGGAAAAAAAATCAAATGAATAGAAAACAAAATCTGCTTCAAATGAGATGTCCCTTTATGATTCGAGCAAGGTAATCTTCACATTCAAAAATATGTTTAATGATATAAGAAATTTTTCTTTAATGAGTTTTGAATTTATGAAGAACACAAATTGATCCAAGGAATGAAAAAATTATATTTTTTAACAACACAAACAAAAATATTTCTATGAATGTAATCATGAAATTGTCTTTTTAGTTTTACAATGAAAGACACTCAATTGATAAAATCAGAAATTCAGTGAGGGGTCCCATCTCTGCACACATGCAACAAGCTGTAAGTAATAAGTAAAATAGACTATGCATTCATAGAAAACAAACCACAATATGATTATCAATTCAAAGGAAAGTGAATAAAGTCTGAGTGTAAAATAAAATGATTCTAAATGTAAAATAAATCTAAATGTAAAATTAAATAAATCTAAATGTAAACTAGAGATATTACATTTATGCTATGGGAAGAAATCTATGATACTAGATGCAAACAGAGAAAATAATAGATCTAAATAAAAAAATACAATGAGCAGCATATTACCAATCTTGAGGGGCCCTCCCAAGCTGGCAATTTTTGCTAGAGGCATTTCAAATGAACTCCAATGATGCACCACAAATCTGGAATCAGTCACTTTTCATATATTGAAAACTAAGCCCAAATTACAACAATGGCATCATAACTCTTTTCCTCTATTACATGAACTTCCATTACAAAAGAATGATCATATTGACAATTGGCCCCTTCTCACAACCCTATGAGTCTTTTATTTATACATGAAATCCATGGAGGAATGGATAAAACCAAATTCTCAAACTCATAAAGCAATTTTTACAATTTTAGGATAAATCTCAAAAAATATGGGTTTTTCATCAATTTGGACAGATTCCAGTTAGAGATCCACCCATATCTTCCAAAAAAATTTGAGTTTTGAAAACATACCCATGATTTACTCAATTTTCCATATTCTAGACAAAACCCATATCGTAGAATTTCTAGATCTGATACCATATGCAAGAAAATTGAGGTGCAAGTTGGCAGTTTGAGATTTTTACTAATTTTTGCATAATCATTCCCTCTGAGATGGAGGTCCACACATGCAATATAGGTGAATTTTGACACACGTTTCTACATGTCGACGTCATCCTGGACAAAACCCATGTCCCTGAATTTCCTCTAGAAGCATTCCAAACTTTCAAACTATATCTGGTATCGGATGCATGTAGGATGTTGGTAACAGATGAACACATGTGACAAATAAACACTGATACTAGATGAGTGCAGGTACCGGATGACTGTAGAACCTTCTGGTACCATATGAATTGGAGTGTGAGTACCATATGAGCGTAGGTACCGAATGACTATAGAACCTTCTGGTACTAGATGACTTTGAGTGTGAGTATTGGATGACCTTGAGTGTCGTCTTAGAACCCTTTCTTAATACGATTTCCACAACAAGGCTATTAGATGGAATAAAGCACATAGATAATTATTCTAATTATCAATAAACCATGAAAATCATAGGTTAAACATTTATTACCTCATGTACACCAAGATATAGCCAATTGAGTGTATCATTGAGCAAAATGAATGGATTACCCATAGTTTTAGGCAACATATTCAATACAGGTCACAAAAGTAAGGTGTCCGTGGATGTCAAAAAGGAGACCCAACACAAACATATCCAAATCACAACTGAAGACGAGGAGAAAACAACATTCACATGTCCTTGGGGGACATTCACCTATTTTTTTCTACCATTTGGGCTATGCAATGCCCCCACCACCTTTCAACAAGTTGTTATAGGTATATTCTATGATCTAGTTCATGATTGCATGGAAATATATACGTATGATTTCACCACATATGGGGACAAGTTTGATGAGGCATTAGCCAATCTGGAAAAGACATTAAT
>JASDQU010108163.1:18717-32054 GCA_032191745.1 Picea mariana | reverse complement strand
ATAAATGTAATATCTCTAGTTTACATTTAGATTTATTTAATTTTACATTTAGATTTATTTTACATTTAGAATCATTTTATTTTACACTCAGACTTTATTCACTTTCCTTTGAATTGATAATCATATTGTGGTTTGTTTTCTATGAATGCATAGTCTATTTTACTTATTACTTACAACTTGTTGCATGTGTGCAGAGATGGGACCCCTCACAGAATTTCTGATTTTATGAATTGAGTGTCTTTCATTGTAAAACTAAAAAGACAATTTCATGATTACATTCATAGAAATATTTTTGTTTGTGTTGTTAAAAAATACAATTTTTTCATTCCTTGGATCGATTTGTGTTTTTCATAAATTCAAAACTCATTAAAGAAAAATTTCTTATATCATTAAACATATTTTTGAATGTGAAGATTACCTTGCTCGAATCATAAAGGGACATCTCATTTGAAGCAGATTTTGTTTTCTATTCATTTGATTTTTTTCCCCTTTATTTAGTTTAATTTGGTTTTCTCATAGCTTAGCTAACCACTACATAAATCCATTGAAGGGCATAAAAATTAAGTTAGCTACTCACGATTAATCATAGAAAACATGTAGAAATGAAATATTGTGATCTAAGACTTTATAGCACTAAGTTATTCCTATGTCCCAATGATGAATCCTTAGTAGATTTCCTGCAGTTTGTTTTGCTTTAATTTGCTCAGTTCATTCAAATTATCGTCGTCCTTAGGATAGTTATCTTCTGATCCTGCATTTCATGTGCCTTCACCTCAAAGATTATGAACATCGGTTGATAATTTAATGTTCAGATTAATAGTACATATATGTATCCCAACATTTTTGGTGTCGTTGTTGGGGAGGTGTTAAAGGAATTAGAAGTCTAGGCAGGTAGTTTTCATTTTAAATTACATGGACAACCTAAGGGAGGAGAGAAGACGGTAAGACATGAGGGAAGAGACCACACATCCACTTTAGTGGGGTTGCTGATCTAGGTAGATATCGGTGGACACCCACCTTTTCCAACTAGCTCAAAACAATTTTCTGGTAATTTTGGTAATTTACTATTTTTAGCAGTTTTAAATTTCAGGGCCATTTTGAGGGCCTAAATGAAGGTTTTTTGGGATTGAGCTTCTCAATGATAGTTGAAGGCTCTAATTAATCCTCCCAAATGAATATTCTCGATGATATCTTTCCAACGAGCTATCGTGCACCCCAAATGGAAATCGTACGCAAACGTTACGACCCTGTGAAGTTGATGTACTAACTTACCCAAACGTGGCCCACATGACTTTTGGCGCTTCATCTCCTAGGTTTAAGTTTTTTGGATGTCTAGGGTTTGTTTCATTCTAGTTTATTGTAAAAATTCCTTCAGAGCCTCATTGTAAATATCTTCTTGCAAATGAGCGCAGTCGTCACATCTCTCCTTAGAGATAAGCCGCCACCATTCCAGCAAGCTTGTTTTCCGTTGCATTTTACAGTTTAAGCTTATTTCCTTATTGAATAGAAATCCAAATTTATTGTATCTCTGTTATTCTGTGTTAAGAATCTTTTAATAATATGTATTCATTTCATTCTTCTCATAAAATCCAGATCAGTGGTATCAGAGCGATCTGCTCCTTGTTGTCTTAATGCATGTCTCCAACGAGGTTAGGGTACAAAGAATTGGGTCTCGATCTTGTTTCTCTTAAGGAAAAAATCTCTTGCACGCCCAAACGACCTCTCATGGCAGGAGAAAAGAAATATGACGAGACATGAGATCCTTTCAAAATTTTGCTCGAGGAAGCCCTCATTCAACAGAGGAACGAGATGATGGATAGTTTCACACAAATCCTTCGATGGATACCAATAGGCAACGCATCTTCCTCGAGAGGAGGCGATGACCCCTTCAAGGTACAAATAAAATTTGATATTCCTATATTTGAAGGACAGATAGACGTAGATGTTGTAGACAAGTGGTTGAATCTACTAGAAGGGTATTTTTCTATTCATAACTTTTCGAATAGAGAAAATATTACTTTTGTGCTCCTCAAAGTCATTCACCATGTCAAAGATTGGTGGGAAACTTTCTGTGAGTAAAAGGAAACAGAGGAACCCTCATTATTTATAGTCACTACCACCTGGGAATTCTTTAGGGATGCTATTAAGGAACAATACTACCCTGTCGAAAGTTATGTTGACTTGTATACCAAATGGACCACACTGCGGCAAGAAAGAGACCAAGCAGTGCTAGAGTTCACAAATATCTTTCATACCTTGCGCACCAAGATTGGTATCAAAGATTCAGAGCGACATCTTGTGCTCAAGTATCGCAGTGCTCTGCATAGATACATATATACTAACATGGTATTTCTGGACATCTCGTCCTTGGGCGTGACCCACCAATATGTCGTCAAAATCGAGAAAAAGCTATAACAAAAGACGTGGTAATTTGGGCCTGGGAACCCCTCACAACAAAAACTAGGAAAGGGCGGCCCCAACCCACATAACAAAGGATAAAGAAAATATGGAAAATATCAAGAAAACTAGTCCAAGCCGCAAGAAAAGAAGGACACTAGAAAGACAAAGAAAGATCCAGGAAGTGGTGCGACTTCCATAAGAGCCCTTGGCATAACATTGTTGATTTCCACTCAAAGCAGTCGCTGGTGACCGAAGTGAAAGTCTCTGAATTAGATGCGGGTTCTGAATCTGAGTCAGAACCAGAAAGGGGAAGATGGATCATTGATGTCGAACCCAGTGTCACCATTGCTACCACCAAGCTCCAGCCTGGTGAAATAGACGAGCCAAAATAATGTGAGCACCTCTTCCATTCACAGATCTGGGTGAAAGGCACCCCGCTGCACTTCATCATTGATAACAATAGCCAGAAGAACCTCATCTCAATAGAGGTCATCAAGAAACTGGCCCTATCGATAACACCACACCCACAACCCTACACCATTGGATGGCTCTACCAAGGAAGAAATCTTTACATCAGCCAACAGTGTCAGTTGTCATACGACATCAATCCCTTCAAAGAGGAGGTATTGTGTGATGTTTCTCCTCTCAAAGTTTGTAATGTTATTTTGAGATAACCCTATTTATGGAAATGTCATGTTGTATATGAGTCTAGGACTCGTAGTGTTATTATTAATTTGAACAAGAAATTGTACAGGATACCCGAGGTAGTCCCTCCTAGTGCTATTTCCTTGATCTCTACCAATCAATGCAGGAAGGTCATCTCTCAAACCGGGAAATTTGTCTTCTTCGTGATTTGCTCTTAGAGTGGGCGAAAGATCGTAGCCACATCTAGGGCCTCTGTAACTGATCTCTCCACACAATAGAAGTAAGTGGATAAGGTCGTGGAAGAATATTCAGATATCTTCTCTTCTCCTACTGGGGTACCTCTGCACTTTCAGGTCAAGCATCCCATCGTTATGACCCCAGGCGCACCGCTACCCAATGGGTGAGTCTATCATCGCTCACTGTTAGAAAACGAGGAGATCAAGAGGTATATCCAGGAATTTCTCCACAAGGGGCACATCTGTCCCAGCTCATCGTCTTGTGGGAGCCCAATCGTGTTGGTGCAAAAGAAAGACGGGACCTGGTGACTCTGTATTGATTACCGGGTACTGAATAAAATCACAGTCCGAAACTAGTACCTAATTCCTCGAATCAGCGACCTCCTTGATCAACTCATGGGGAAAAAATACTTCTATAATATTGATCTGAAGTCTAGCTACCACCATGTCCCAATAGAACAAACAGATGTATGGAAGACCGCCTTCAAGTCAAAATAATGTCTTTTTGAATGGATGGTCATGCCCTTTGGTTTGACAAATGCTGCAAAAATTTTATGAGGATGATGGACGATCTTCTATGACCTTTCACCAATACTTTTGTAGTGGTGTATCTAGATGAAATCCTCATCTACAAAAGTACTTGGGCGAAACACTTACAACATATTCAACAGGTTCTACACACCCTGCGACAACACAAACTATATGTAAACTTGGAAAAATTCTCCTTTGGTATGGATACAATCCATTACTTAGGATACATCGTTGATCAACATGGTGTGCATGTGGATCCAACCAAGATCTAGGTCATCCATGATTGGCCAACCCCAACCACACTCACTGAACTTCAGAGCTTCTTGGTCCTCGCCAATTTCTATCACAGGTTCGTGTTGGGATTCTCTCATATCGCATGGGCCCTCAGCCAAGTAGCCAAGGGTGGTGGTAAGGAAAAATTTGTGTGGGGCCTATCCCAACAACAATCCTTCGAGGACTTTAAGAATCATTTTTTCTCATCCCTAGTAATTTCATTACCGGACCTACAACATCCCTTTGAGATTGAGACAGATGCTTCAGACTATGTTGTGGGCATCATTCTCACTCAACACGGACACCCCATGGAATATCATAGTGAGACACTATCAGATGTTGTCTGTAAGTACCCTACTTATGACAAATAAATGTACTTCATTATGCAAGCCTACCTCCAATGGAGGCATTACAATCTTGGGAAGGAGACAGTCATCCACACTAATCACACGCCACTACAGTTCATGAAGACCCAAGGCAAATTTCAGAATGATCACCATCAGAAGTGGTCCACATACTTATAATAATTCCACCTCAACATCAAGTATAAAACAGGAAGTACCAATCGAGTTGTTGATTGCCTCAGCCGACCTCCAATCGTGGAACTCACCACGATGCTACACTCTTGTGGCCACGAGACCTCCGAATGGCCCCACCTCTATGAGACAGACCCTAACTTCTCCACCACCTACCAAATTTTGGGCGCCAACTGAGTGGTCACTAATTGCCATCTTCAGGATGGGTTTTTGTGTCGTCTAGGTCATATATGTGTTCCATCAAGCGAGTGTGCGAAGCTGATTTGGGAAGCTCACTACATTTGGATGGAAGGGCACTTTGGCATCGAAAATATAATGACATTGTTGCAAAAACATTTCTACTAGTTGAAGCTTCGACATGATGTTGGAAAGTATATCAGGTCCTGCACCACCTGTGTTATTGCCAAACTGACCACAAAGAAACATGGCTTGTACACCCCTCTTCCTACTCCTGATAGGCCGTGGGAATCCATCTCAATGGACTACATGTTGGGCCTCCCATCCACCAAGAGGAGAAATGACTGTGTTTTTGTGGTTGTTGATCACTTTTCCAACATGGCAATTCTAGTTGCCTACAAGAAGAACATCACATCAAAAGCCACTGCCAAGCTCTTCTTTGAATGAGTATAGGTACATTTTTGGATGCCAAAAACCATTATCTTATACCGTGACAGTCAGTTCCTTAGCACATTCTGGTCGAGCCTTTGATCACTACTGGATACCAAGATCACCAAATCCACTACCTTCCACTCCTAGATAGATGGTCTAACCGAGGTCATCAATCGAATGATCGTACATATCATGCGCATGTACAATTCAAAACACCCCCGCACATGGGATGAGAGTATTCCCTATGTAAAACATAGCTACAACCGAGCCCTACATAGCTCAACTGGCCACAACCCCTTTCAGGTGGGGTTGGGATTCCAACCATTGGGTCCCATGGATGTTTCACTACCCCTGGTGACCACCTCAATCGACTCCTCCCCTACTCCACCAAAATATGACAAAGTCTCTCGGTTCATTGAACGGATCCAACACATCTGCCAATAGGTTCATGATATTCTACAAAAGTCTAATTCCAAGTACAAGCAGTGCCATGATCAACATCTGGTGCCACATAAGTTTCAGGTGGGTGACAAAGTTTGGTTGCACTTGCAGAAAGAACGCCTTACAAGGACCCATCATAAGATTCTCCCACTCCATTATGGGTCTTACACCATCACCAAGGCTTTGGGTGACAATTCTTTTGAGCTCAACATTCCCCCTTTCCTTGGTCTGCACTCAGTCTTCAAAGTGGCTCTCCTTTGGCCATATTTCCCACCATTATTGGACACCTCAGAGATAGCAGAGTAGTTGAAACCAACAAAAATCAACCCCAACTACATGCAACAAGAATCCAATGATCATATTGTAGACACACATATCAAGGTTACTCGACAACAAAGGATCCATGTTTATCGAGTCGTCAAAGCAGGGCAGCTCCTACACAAAGGCAAGTGTTTCACCCGAGGCCAAATTCAACAAAATTTTCCTCATCTGATGGGGGAACTCAACACAATGGATACCATTGTTTCCTAAGGATGGAGGATTGATCCAGGTGGATATCGGTGGCCACCCACCTTTTCCAACTGGCTCAAAGTAGTTTTTTGGCAATTTTGGTAATTTACTATTTTTAGTAGTTTTTAACTTACAGGGCCATTTTGACGGCTAAATGAAGGTTTTTCAGGATTGATATTCTCCATGATTTCCAAAGTCTCTGATTGAGCCCCCAAAATTAATATCCTTGATGATAAATTTCCAATGAGCTATCGTGCACCCCAAACAGAGATCGTATGCAAAAGTTACGACACCGGGAAGTTGATGTACTAACTTACCCAAACGGGGCCCACATGACCTTTGGCGCTTCATCTCCTAGGGTTAGGTTTTTTTGATGTATAGGCTTTGTGACATTCCATTTTATTGTAAAAATTCCTTCATAGCCTCATTGTAATCATATTATTGTGAATGAGCTCAGCGGTCACATCTCTTCTTAGAGATAAGTCGCCAGCATTCCAACAAGCTTGTTTTCCGCTGCATTTTACAGTTTCATCTTATTTCCTTATTGAATAGAAAACCAATTTAACTCTATCTCTGATATTCTGTGTTAAGAATATTTTAAAAATCTGTATTCATTTCGTTTTTCTCATAAAATATGGATCAATTGCTCCAAAGTTAGGTTGTCCTCTCCCTTTCATGAAAAAGTGTTTATTTTAATGCAAGTGTGTTTTTCCTTCTTTTATGCAAAAGTGTGTTTTTATTTATGGAAATTTAGTTTTATTTATTATGAGATGACTCGTGCGAACCGATAACCTAGTGACAAGAGGGTTCCAGTAATGCAAGGAGTTCAAGTTTGGTGTGTTTTATTTTTGCAAATAGTTTTAAAATTCATATCTTTGATGATAAATCATTTTTGGGGTGCTGTAAGAACCCTCGAGCACTACTTTGTGTTGCGAGACAGGGATCGTCAACCAGCTAGAGTAATTCAAAGATGATCAAGAGCTTGAAGAATGATCCTCCAAGAAATTTCTCACATTCTAGCAGCAGCTGGGATATCGGCCTCTCAGGAAGAGCATATCTTGACAACAGTAAAAAAATTATTTATCTTTCCACAAGAAGATTTAGAAGTCCCTTCAGATTCCTCTTGTCAATTTGTTGAGGAGACTAAAGAATCATGGATAGAATTCAATGGAGAGAAACCATTGGAACATGAGATTGAGGATTTCCTAGCATGCCTGTTAGTAGATCTTGTACGTACTCCAAAGACCAATCAACTTGAAGAACATAAGCTGCATAGCGTGGAAAAGGAGGACATGTCGCGTGGCCTAAACAAAGAAGGGAAACAAGAATATCGTGATCCTATTGAAAGATGGTTCCAATTAGTTATCAGGTCATACTATTCTTTTACTTTTCATTATTGTTTGATCTCATCATCAAAGAAGTTGGTCCTTCATACTCCAATGTGCATTAAAATTTATGTTTTAAACCCGAGTATGAATATATTTCTAACCCTATTACGCAGATGGCATCAGTGGAAGTATTCGTATACTTGAAGTATATTTTCTTTTGTTCAATTAGAGTAGGATAGTAAATAAATAAATAAATGTTTCATATAAGTGAAATGCAACCTATCTTTCATACTTTTCATAAATGGGAATGTCAAAAGTTAACAAAGCAATCGGTTTAAGATCTTTTGTTCCTATAGTAGATTTCTTTCTAAAAGTTATGACAATTTTGTTTGGAACCTTATGAGAAGGTAATCTCTTTATCCTATGAATGCACACATAATAATAGAAGGGTATTTTCAAAAGTGGAGGACACTTAAGAGAGTACTTCATGACCTATTTCCTCTAATTTCTTCTTTCTCCTTAAGTTGTTAAAAATATGCATTCATGCTTTATCATTACCTATCTATTTTAAGACCGCTATTTCACAAGGATGATCGATTAAGTGATATTTCTAATAGAAATTGAAACTGAATGTTAATTCTAGACTATTTTATTCATAGATAATAATTTTTGGTCAAATAAATCATGAATAAAGTATTCATTAGTCAACTTTTGACATTTTCCCTGAATTTTCTATTTGTAAGCATGAATAAAAATCTAGTTTTCATTAGTTCTATTGGTTTGTTTTTAGGAGTTGTTCGCAACCCTCTTAGCAACCCTCCTTATTTTTTTAGCGTCTCACATTGTGTGCATGCGGGCATGCAAAACCTCAGGCATGGGGGAGTGGTTGTTGGTATCTTCAGATTCTTTTCAGCTTCTGTCATCAAGTCCAAATTAACATGTTCAGTGCTAGAATTTGGTAGTCATTTCCAGAATTCTGGTACCAGTACCAAATTTCTACATTAGTTACCTACAGAATTTGGGTACCAGTACTAAATTTCTTCATTAGTTTCAGTACCAAGCAGTTATCAATTTCAACCATCATATTTTACACAATTTCTGTTGCAGCCCATAATACACATAAGGTTATTCTGGTAGCTTAAACAAATTTAGCACGTATAATCTGATCTGATACTGTTACTATTGAGCAATGATTGTAAGCATATTTGTTTTACATCCTGAAACTCAGAGTATTCTAGTCACATTGTGAGGTATGCAAATTCCAGTTTGAAGATCATAAGGACATGTTCTGGTACTATCCTCTTTCGGTACTGTAGCAAATTGTCTGATACCAGTTAATAATCTGGTACTAGTGCCAAAGTAATATGATCACTGACATGTACTTGACATTGTTTCCACTTCAGGTGATTGGAGGTATGAACCAATCTTTTATTATTTTTTCTATAAAAGAATCATTTAAGTCTTGTGTTGAATTGTTCTTTACTTTTATGTACACCTTCCTTGTACATTGTTACGCTCACCCCTAAATCTATCATCCTTGTTACCCTTTAAAGAGAGATTTTCACATTCATCTCTATATGATCATGGGTGTTTCTGCCTTATTACTTCATCCTTCTGAAAAAGTGATTAATAATTGAAACATCCATTGAAAAGTGGTGACACCATTATGTCTAATACTAACCTAGTTGATTCAACAAGATCTTATCCAAGTTTCTTTTACAAGCTTCTCTTGGGCGGTATTGATGAAATTTTTTATGTGGTGGACCACTCATGTAAAACCTCAATGGAATTTCATGAGAATCCTAACAGGATTAACTAGAGGGACCTCTTAATCATTATCCGATATGTTCCATTATACATTGAATAACTGATATTTAAGGATAATGTGGATGATGTCACCCTTGGGATAAATACAAATAATCAATTATGTGCCTAATAAATCTAAAACACTCGCGTACCGCCTGCCTTCCTTATACTCTAAAACTGTCAATGAACAATATACATCATTCTAAATCTTTTGAGTAGTATAATAAAATGAAGTATTAGGAAGTACAAGTAAACCTATCGGGGTACTTAACAGCCTGCTAGCAGTGAGGCCATGCTTGTATGGTACTAAGGTAAACCTGTCGGGGTATTGAACAGGCCTGCTGGCAGTGGGGCTATGCCAGGTAAAGATATTTGAAAAACATAAATCAGCACACCTAAAGCTAAATGAAAAACCCTAGGGTCTCATTTTGAAGAAATCATTATCAAATAAAAGCTAGGAGATGACCTTTATATCTCTCGAATGATGTTCTAAAGAACCTTATAGTATCCACCTTAGGGTTCTATCTTTAAAATGAATAGGTTTGCATGAAAGTGGGACCCTCAATGTGTGTAATTCACCCTACCTAAGCAAGAAGAGCTATATCTCTATAAAATTAGATAAGAGATGAGTTAATCATCTCGAGATGTATTCTTTTATGTGTTCCTTTCTTCAAATGGGATACAGACTATAACTATATCACTTTTATTTTGAAGGTAATATAGCTAAAAGACCTATGAGTTAAAAGTCCTTTGTGAAATCTCTTGGCCAAATATTAGAGTCACATCCAACCCTTGTTCCTAATTATTTTCCACAACATATTGGATAAGACTTAATGTCAAATCACTAACGACTATAATCTATTACTCATGACTCCACATATCCAAGCATGCAATTTCGTACTACCTTGTTGATATCATAAACATAATTAAATATTATTATAAAAGATGCTCCTCTGAATGGCATCGCCATTCAGATGAGCGTCATTATAACCGTTTGTTGGCCCTTGACTAGGTTTTGTGGTCTTAATTATGAACCTTTGTAATTATACCACCTTTGCTACTTGGGTTCATTAGTTTTCTCAGGTATTTCACTCTGTTCCAGTATCAAACCTTTCCCTCGTATAAAAACTGGTTCACTACATTAAAATTAATAATTTATTTCAAGATAGACATGGGGGTTGATCGTCATGAACTTGTGTTTATGGTGTTTCAAGAGGCGAAAGAATATATGAAATGCAAATAAAAGTTTGAAAGCGATGGATGGGTACCCTTGCTAGAAAAATTTCTAGGGCACCATGATCAAATGCCCCAAGGCTTTTGCACATAATTATGATGGTGAGATCGTTCAGTTGGGATTTCAAAATTTTGAAGATCGTTGTTGCATGAGGACATGCAATGGATAAGGCATGTGGGAAATGTTGGGTCTCCTTTTTGACATCCACATAAACCTTGCTTTTGTGACCTATATTGAATATGTTGCCTAAAACTATGAGTAATCCATTCAATTTGCTCAATGATACACTCATTTAGATATCTCTTGGTGTACATGAGGTAATAAGCGTTTAACCTATGATTTTCATGGTTTAATGATAGTTATAATAGTTTTCTATGTGATTTATTCCATATAATAGACTTGTTGTTGAAATCGTATTAAGATAGGTTTCTAAGACAACACTCAAGGTCATCTGGTACTCACACTCCAAGAAATCTAGTACTAGAAGGTTCTACAATCATCTGGTACCTACGCTCATCTGGTACTCACACTCCAAGTCATCCGATACTAGAAGTTTTTGCAGTCATTTGCTACTTGGGCTCATCTGGTACATGTGCTCATTTGATACTAGTGTTTATTTGTCACATTTGCTCATACGGTACCAACATCCTACATGCATCCGGTGCCAGATATAGTTTGAAAATTTGGAATGCTTCTAGAGGAAAATTAGGGACATGGGTTTTGTCCGAAACGACGTCGACATGCAGACATGTTTGTCATAATTCTCCCATATTGCACGTGTGGACCTCTAGCTCAGAGGGAATGATTATGCAAAAATTAGTAAAAATCTCAAACTGCCAACTTGTACCTTGATTTTCGTGCAAATGGTATCATATCTAGAAATTCTACGATATGGGTTTTGTCCAGAATATGGAAAATTGAGTAAACATGAGGAAATTTTTTAAAATTCAATTTTTTTTGAAATATATGGGGGGATCTCTAGCTTGAATCTCCCCAAATTGATCAAAAACTCATTTTTTTTTAGATTTATCCTAAAATTGAAAAAATTGTTTTCTGAGTTTGGGAATTTGGGTTTATCCATTCCTCCATGGATTTAATGTATAAATAAGAGCCTTATAGGGATGAGAAGGGTATCCATTATTGTCTTGAAGTTTTGGTAAATGAGAAATTTATTCTTGTGAGAAATCTTTAAGGAGTTGTTAGCCATGTAAAAACAAAGTTTTTTTTATCTCAATGAAGAATTGATTGTTGCTGCCACATTGAGCATCCTTATAGCTTGATCCGAGTCTTTCATAGAAGCACTAACCTCCTGGGAAGGGCCCCTCAGTGAGGTTAAGTGTTGCCATAATTTATTTATTTTGTAAATTAGTATTGTGTTGTTTGTTTACATACAATTCAATTCTAGTTTTGATTATTGATTGGATTCAATTTAGATGCATTTCAATTTTGTCCTTTACATTAGTTTTGGTAATTAAAACTCAGAGTTCATTTTACCGTTCATTTGTATGCACCAATCCCATAGATATATGTTTTAATGTTATTTGCATTAATTGTTTCCAATACTCTATTTTGTGCAATTCATTCTCATTGCATTTCAATTCATTTCCAAACCTTCTTCCCATATGTGCATCATATCCTTTCATCAAAAATCGATTGGAATAATACTCTTCAACATCACATTCATATGATCAAATTTCATATTAGCTGCCATCTATTTTCATTAACAAACACATACCTTTTGCAGTTTCTATACTCATATATATTCAATGCATACACAAAGATCAATTGTAGAAGGTATCATTCACTCTCCAATTCTTCATATCACACTTGCAATTCTGCCCACAAACACTCTGCCACACCCACAAATTATGTCCACACATTCTCCCTTTGTTTCAGATCTAATCCATTCCATCATATGCATATATCCATCATGCATTATATCTATTCCATTACACAATCATATCTCCATTCCATTTCATTTTCGTTTTGATATTGTTTATTGCTTTAGAGATTGATTAATTCATTAAGACCTTATAATATACACAATCTTTTGAATGCATAAAATAAACAAGTATCACTCTCCATTCATTATTTTATTCCTAAAACTTAGTTAGACATTTATTCTAAATACCCATTTCATTAAACATCCATCACTCTTGTGCATTTGGTTCACTCATTATTTTATTATGATTGGTGTATACATTTAAAAGGGTGGTTTTGGGTCTAAGGGAATCTTATAGATTTCATAAATTTAATTGATCAAGTTAATCTCAGGTGTTGATTGAGTTTGATGATTTTGAGTTTCCCACACTTTACTTCATGCACCTAGTTTCATGTCCTGCACTTTGTTCCTGCACTAGTTTAACATTTCCGATTCATGCACTAGTTTAGCATTTTCGTTCCTGCAATGTAATTTCCTATAGTTTCAATAACTGAGGGAAAGATTAAAGGTCTAACTCGTGAGATATGGACTTCCTGTAATGGGTTTCAACCTAAGGTCTTAGTTTATTTCTTGTCAATTGAATTCAGTGTTTGTTTTTTTTATTGCATTAATGTGTGGTTTGCCGGCATTAAGTTAGACTAGGCTCCAATCCTGCATTTCCTTTTCTTTCACCTCCAAGTCTACAACTCCCTGGATGACAATTTAATGTTAGTAATTAATAGTGCATATATTTATCCCCACAGGTTGTATCCACTAAATCCATCGAGAAAACAAAAATACTTATTTCCTCCTAATGTGTCCAAGAATTAGTCGATAAATGGTAACCTGGGAAGTGATCTTTAAGTG
>JASDQU010108163.1:2905-18418 GCA_032191745.1 Picea mariana | reverse complement strand
CGGGCAAAGGAATCATTGTGCTTTTGCAACACTTGAACCAGTCCCTCCTTTTGTTGTTCGACTAATCCTCGGTTGATTTTCAAGGTTTTTCCTGGGCTAATTTCTATGGTTTCTATAAGGGATCCTTGATATTTTTGTGGCACGGGTTCATGTTCCCTAGGTGAAATGCTTGTTGAGGCTACAGAAACCTAATTTTTTGGTTTCATAACATGCTCAAGAATATGTGTGTTTCTAGAGGAAGAGGAAGAGGCTATAAAATCGTTGATTCTGTCATCCTTTGTTTTATCTTTTATAGATAGGTATTGATCTATGGAGAGGACTTGATGGGATTCCCCTTCTACGTCACTCTTGTATCCATCAACCCAAAGTGGTATTTCTAAGTCTGTGTTGGGTTTAGCGAGAGGGTAGAGGGTTAATTTTTTGGTGGATGTCCCATGGTAAATGGTCACGTTCTCTGACCGACAACTGATGTAGGCATCCATAGTTCCCAACCAAGTTTGTCCCAAGATTAGATGATAATTCCTAGAGAGATTTTGTGTTGTAGGACCATGAAATCGGTGGTATATTCCCATGAATCCATAGAGATCACTAAATATTCTAAGATAGCTTATGGTTTAATGGTTAATCTGTCGGTCAGTTGAAGGATAGTGGGGGCTCCCCTAAGGAATGTAAGGCCTAAGGATTGCATGGTATCATGTGTCATAATCTTGATGGCAGCCACAAGGTCGATTAATGTGTTACTAATAAGTGTATTGTTGATCTTCACATTAACGATCAAATTGTTAGGGTCAAAGTATTTAGCTGTGGGAACTCTCCCATCATTAGATATGATAGTTTTCCCATAACATGAACAATTTTGGGATCCTTCCATTTCCTATCAGGCTTCCTCAAAGAAAGTTCTCGTACCTCTTTTGAATAAATAGGTATGTCCTTAATTGCTTGGAATAACAGTATTTTGACACATACATTTTTTATCTCTCCTAAGAAATCAAACTTAGGTTGTGTAAAAGGTTTTTCTCAATTTAGACTTTGAGGATAGGTTGTGTCTTGAAGTTCAGTGTGGGAATTTTGAGCTTTTGAAGGTTCCTAAGATTATTTTTTCTCCGATTCTTCATTTGGGACCTCCTCATTCAAATCTTCGATGCTAATGCGAGGTTGGTCCTTGGTTAGGGTCTTCCCAGATCTAAGGTGAATATCATTAAGTTCTATGGAAGAAATGGAGTAAGTAGGGTAGGTGCAAGTGCAACAACTTGTGATGGTTGACTTATCCTTCCATTATTTGGGTTAGGTATGGGTTGTGAAGGTAGTTGTGGTCGAGGAGGGGTGGTTTTTGTTGATGTTTTACTTATACAACCAATAGTTACATTTTTTATTTATTATTATAATCATTTATCACATTAGCTACATAAATAAGATCGATGAAAGAGAGGCAATCAAAGAAACAATAGAGACACACATATTATCCTAGGAAACAATCATGGGGAACAAAACCTATCAAAAACTTCCTCAATATAGATAGACCAAAAGTAAATAAGAATATCCTCCTCTACTCCTTCACTAGGAAAGAGTAGCACACCACTTAACCAAGAGATACCAAGAGATAGACCAAAACCCTCCTTGACGTCACCCCTAGTTGCAACAGTTTCTCCTCCAAGATATGCACACTTTTTCCTCCTATTGTAGAGCACATGAGTGAGTGTGCAAATGAGGTGTTAGCCTCCTTTATAAATAGTAGTATAGCCTCCCTTAATTAGGTCTGGGCTGACCTACCACTTTACCCTTTTAATTTACATTTAATTGTCAAGGCACAAAAGGGATGACTTTTACAAAGGCACAATAGGGCCTAATTAATAAATATAATATAACAATATAATTTATTCAACACTCCCTTTTCGAAAGAATATTATTCAAACTTACAATATTTCAACACTCCCCCTTAACAAGAAGGGTATTCTACGGAAAACATCAATAACTAACTAGATTCAATACAACATCAAGAGGAGGAGACATTGTTATCATCATCTGGAACACTGTCTGTCATATCTATAGGTCATCGATTTTTTTTTTCATCATCAACATCAGTAGAAACTTAACATCATCATCATCTGACACGTGGAGCTGGATTAACATAATCATCATCAACAACATGAAGCTGGAACATCAACATCAACAACACGAAGCCGGAATAACATCATCATCATCAATAGAATGAAGTTGGAACATCAACATCGTCAACATCATGAAGTTGGAACATAAACATCAAAAACACGAAGATGGAACAACAACATCAATGGCAACATAATGAGACAACAATAGCAATAAGAACAATAACAATGGGCACTCTGACATACCATCCATCCGAACCTTACGGGATCTGTCCAAGGATAATAAAATCCCCTAGGATATAAATCCTAACAAGCTTCCACACTACTGACCACAACAAGTATATACATACATAGGCACTTCAACAGATTGCCCATCCAGACCTTACGAGATCTGTCCAGGGATGATCAATCCCATAGGATATAAATCCTAATGAGTTTCCCTACTGATGGTCATCATACCATCATATCATTGGCATCACTCCCCCTTTCGAGGGAAGTCATTTTGGACTACACCAAGCTTGTCTCAGAAGTACTCAAACTCCACATGATACAGAGGCTTAGTCAACACATCTACTACCTTCTTATATGTGCCAACGTATTGGAGCTTCACGGCTCCCTTCTGTACCAAGTCACGAATTTAGTGATATCAGATCTCAATGTGCTTTGTCTTATCATGAAACATTGGGTTCTATGTCATCTTTATGAAACTTTGGTTATCACTAAAGATCGTGATAAAATCCATCTCTAGTTAAAATAGGCCTGTCAACAACTTCTCATTCCATATGGATTCACAACTGGAGGAGCATGCTGCAATGTACTCTTCTTCTATCGTACTGAGAGAAATACTGGATTTCTTCCTGCTTTTCCATGAAGTCATGGATAACCCCAAACTGAAGCAACATCCTGAAGTGATTTTTCTGTCTGAAGCAATCCAACCCAATCTGAATCAGTATTTCCATACAATATGAAGTCACAACCTCCAGTATAATAGAGGCCACAGTCCAATGTACCCTTAAGGTATCTCATCACATGCTTTGTAGCTACACGGTGAACACGTATGGGTTCCACTAGATATTGACTCAAGGTGTTCAGAAAAAAAGAATATATATGGTTTGTTATTCATCAGATACATCAACGAACCAATCATTTGTCTGTATAGAGTAACATAAACTATTTATAACGAAGTATGAGCCAATAACTTTTGATTCATATCCATAGGAGTGGACATGGATTTACAATCCTTTAGGTGAAATGTCTTCAGAATTTCCACAAGATACTTTCCTTGATTAAGGAAGAATATCTTCTGGGATCTGCCATACTTCAATACCTAATAAATAATGCATCGGGCCTAGGTCCTTCATTTCAAATCCAACAACAAGCTTCTTCTTACAATATGTGATGAGTTTTTCTTCATCTGTCAAGAATAAGTCATCCACATATAGCAACAATATAATTGGTCCATCATTCTCAATCTTGAAGTAAAGGTTGTGATCAACTTTACTCTTGGTAAACCCCAAGCTCATTAGAAAACTATCAATCCTAGCATACCAAGCTCTTGGACCCTGCTTCATATTTCAGACATGAGTCTTCCTTTCCTATACTTCGAAACCAAATTTTCACATCACATTGTACCACACTGGTACACTTGCTCAGTTGCAACTCAATCTGCATAATCACGTGTTGGTTCTATGTGATTTCTACAAAGCACTATATGCCTCACCGCCTGAGAGTATTTCCCCTATTCTCTCTGCAAATGTTCCTTCTAGAACCGAGACTCTACACCTGCAGTTTCTATTTCTGAAGCTTAGAATGACTGCTATATTCTCACTATAGATGTTGAACTCTGAGAGTAGCTCCTCTATTCTATCATGGAAACAACTTCATCTAAGAGTGGTTGATATTGAAGGTATCTTTTCTTCTTTCATGGAGGTAAATCAATCTCAAATACAAGGAATTCTCCCTCTGAATCTCATACTGTCTCAGAATCATGGCTGTTTTGACTATATTTACGAACACTGAAATTATTTATTCTATTACTGGAGCAAGTGTCTCATCATATTCTTCTCGCTCTTGTTGGGAGAATCCGCTAGACACAAATTAGTATTTGTACATGTATATACAATTATCTGCAACATGATTGATCTGTTATATCAATCTTGGAAGTCACCGCTAACTTCCCTTCTAGTCTCAACAAAAAATCCATATCCTATTCCTTATGACTAGCTTCCTCCTCTGTCATTGAAACAAGGGAATCTTCGCAGGAGATTTCACATCTCCTAGAAGTCTCTGAAGCTACGATCTAGTATTCTCAACTCATGGCATTTGTCTGTCTGTCCTAGAAGATGTCTCTTTTCACCATCTGATCCTCTCTAAGATCAGGATCACTCTCAATATCCATGCTTCCTCTGAATCTCGACTCCCTCTGAGTCTATATAATCTTCGGAGCCATCTTCTCCCTCTAATATGGCACATCAATGCTATATGTCTTTGCATCCTACAAAGTGTCACGGGCCCATGTTGGTCTCTTTCTAGTTACTGCATTGATTTTAGGTAGGCCCTTCTATCTCTACTAACTCTTCTTGATAATCTGAAGAGTGATTAACTGCACCAAAGGTATTTGTTCAACCATCTTTTGAGCCTTATTCTCCTCATGATCTGTCTCCATATGAGATGTTTTGTATCTAGAAAAAGTAGGTTCTTCTTCTTCTTATTCTTCGGTACATGGATGTATACTGTCATATATACAACTTGGATAGTCTTCTCCATGTCTCATCTAATATGTTTCCTCCTACAACTGTCACTATAGCTCCCTTAGGGTTATCATATGTGACCTTCCGGGAATAAGAACAACTGGGGAGAAACAATAGACAAGAATAATATTACTCTTTATAATAATAATAAAGCAATAGTGAGAACGATCGCCACAGTAGCTCCTTTAGAGCTATCACTTATGACCTGCCTGAAAGAAGGGTAAAAAGTAAGAAATACAATAATAAGGAATGAGAGAAACACTCTTCTAGTGTTGTGACCAATCATTCCTCCATGGTAACCTGGAAACAAAACAAGAAGTTTCTCCTAGAGGAGATGTTAGTTATATCTAGTAAATGATTACAATATTCATTTATCTCAATAGTGCTCACATGTTACCAAGTATTCAATAATAAAAATTTTCAAAGATTCCTATCGCAACTATAACGTTTAGCAATTATCAAACTTGATATGTGTAAATTTGAATCTTATTAATTTAATCAATCAAACCTAGAACTTTGAATCTTGTCCTCAAGAATGAGTGTGTTGATTTTCTTTCGAGTCTCCTTCACTCAATATGAGAAGTATTTTCTTCAACTTGTTCTATGTACTAAGATAATGTTCTTTCTTGACAGAAAGATGGGTTAGAGAATAAACTCTATAATCTCAACTTTAATCAATTTAATACTTTGACTTTATTTTTGACCAATGATTAGTATGATAGTCATAACTTCAATAGATCAAAATACAACCTATATGTTCATAAGATCATAATAATTCCATAACAAATAGAGGCATATCAAATTAATCAAACCTGGGGTGCAATGCTCCTTTGAATGTGCTAGATTTGAGATCCTTCTAGATCTACAATTGTTGTTTAGACAAAAGATCCTTTCTCCTGCAAATACCTTTTAGAATAATGATACAGTTTAAATATATGTAATTACTTTCCTCTGATAGTATCGACAGGTAGTGGCACCATCCAACAACAACGACAAGAAATAACATACCTTTAAAACTTCAAAGGTGCTTACACTTGTAACTTAAAGTTAGTTATAGATTTTCTAGGGTAAGACGCACTAGGACAATAAACATCAGTCCCAACACTTCAAAAAAACTTTCAATGCAAATGGTGTTGCAACTAGCATGAAGGAACTGGCATGAAGGAACTGTGACTGCAACTTCAACTTATACTGCAACTACAGTTGCAACTGGTACTTCAACTGCAACTGCAACTACAACTTAGGGTTTTACGAGGAAACCCTAATTTCTCAAACTTCAAATTTTGGAATTCGGATCTAGGGACTAGATGCACCATCCTAGGGTGAGCTCTTATATGTGGTTACGTCCCCCAACATCGTCCTTAAACAAGGAAAACATCACAGTTATGGTTTATGGAGAAACCCTAATTCTACAACATCTGCAATATTGAAAAATGGATTTTGAAGAAGGTGTGTTGAGGCTAGTCACTTCTTATAAACTATGATTTGGTCCCTTTAAGGATTTCTCTAATAACATGTTGATATTTTACTTATACAACTAGGAGTTATGATTCTTCTTTGTTATTATAATCATTTAGCACATTAGTTTCATAAATAAGATCACTGAAAGAGAGGAAATCATATAAAACATAGAGACGTACAGATTATCCCGGGAAACCGTCACGGGGAAGGAAACCAAGAAAAAACTTCCTGAATATAGATAGGCCAAAAACAAAGCAGAAAATCCTCCTCTACTCCTTCACTAGGAAAGAGTAGCACACCACTTAACCAAGAGATAGGAAGAGATAGACCAAAACCCTCCTTGATGTCACCCCTAGTTGCAACAACTTCTCCTCCAAGACATGCACGCTTTTTCCTCTTGTTGCAGAGCACATGAGTGAGTGTGAAAATGAGGTGTTATCCTCCTTTATAAATAGTAGTATGGCCTCCCTTAATTAGGTATAGGCTGATCTGCCACTTTACCCTTTTAATTTACACTTAATTGTCAAGGCACAAAAGGGTCGACTTTTACAAAGGCACAATAGGGCCTAATTAATAAATATAATATAATAATATTATTCAGCACTCCCTCTTAGATATAATATTCTTCAAAGTTACAATAATTCAACAGTTTTGGATGCCTACATTTGGGGAGGAGGAAGGAGTTTCATGGGTGGTTGTGTCATAGGTTGTTGAGGTCCTTCCATGGTGGGATTTCTCCATCCTTGTTTCCATAACTGGTTTAGAGGGGGAGCTATCCATTGTTGTGTTGACATATCCCATGGTTGAGAAGCATATTTCATTGAAGGATTAGTCCAATATGAATTGAAATATTGAGATTGATCTTGGATCATACCTTAAGGTCTAGGCTGCCAAGGTCGCTTTTGAGAGATGTAGCATAATTGTTCTGGCTCCTTGGATTTTTGATAGATGGTGTTTAGTCTGGGAAAGGATGGAGATTTATGAGTAGCATGGTCCTCTTTGCATATTCCACGGGCCTTGATCTTATCCAACAAACACTCTCTCTCTAGATGCTTCGTTCTGCATTTCGGGCATAAGATAACCAACACTCATTCCATTTTTCTTGCTTCTTCTTTGTTTACAGTGTATCCAGTTGGGAGCTCAAGGAACTAAGTTTATTGGTCTTAAATCCCTCTAACATGTTCCCAATTTCTGCCCTGATTACTCCACTTCCAACATTGTTGCTTGTTCTTGCCAATATATCTATTGGCCCTTTAATTGTTTTAGATGTACCTCTGGAGTATTTTCGACAAAGTTCCAAGAGAATGTTGTATTTTAACTAAAAAATCTATCCCCCTCCCATAAGTTTGAGGAGTTCTATACAACCATCTCAGATTCCTCTTACAAATAAGACACATCATGTTTCAGGAGCCAAGTTTCCTCGTTATTCCCTCTACAGGTTATAGGTGAATCGATTGACATAATCATAAAATAAACTAGGATATTACACGAGACCTCTAGATGGCCCCACCTCTATGAGACAGACCCTGACTTCTCCACCACCTACCAAATTTTGGGTGCCAACTGAGTGGTCACTAATTTCCATCTTTAGGATGGGTTTTTGTGTCGTCTAGGTCATATATGCGTTCCATCAAGCGAGCGTGCGAAGCTGATTTGGGAAGCTCACTACAGTTGGCTGGAAGGGAACTTTGGCATCGAAAATATAACGACAGTGTTGCAAAAACATTTCCACTGGTCGAAACTTCGACAGGATGTTGGCAAGTATATTAGGTCCTGCACTGCCTGTGTTATTGCCAAACTGACGACAAAGAAACATGTCTTGTACACCCCTCTTTCTACTCCTGATAGGCCATGGGAATCCATCTCAATGGACTACATGTTGGGCCTCCCATCCACCAAGAGGGGAAATGACTATGTTTTTGTGGTTGTTGATCACTTTTCCAACATGGCAATTCCAGTTGCCTACAAGAAGAACATCACATTAGAAGCCACTGCCAAGCTCTTCTTTGAATGAGTATGGGTACATTTTTGGATGCCAAAAACCATTATCTTATACTGTGACAGTCAGTTCCTCAGCACATTCTGGTTGAGCCTTTGATCACTACTGGATACCAAGATCACCAAATCCACTACCTTCCACTCCCAGATAGATGGTCAAACTGAGGTCATCAATCGAATGATCGTACATATCATGCACATGTACAACTCAAAACACCCCCACACATGGGATGAGAGTATTCCCTATGTACAACATAGATACAATCAAGCCCTACATAGCTCAATTGGCCACAACACCTTTCAGGTGGGGTTGGGATTCCAACCATTGGGCCCCATGGATGTTTCACTACCCCTGGTGACCACCTCAACCAACTCCTCCCCTGCTCCACCAAAAGCTGAAAAAGTCACCCGGTTCATTGAACGGATCCAACACATCTGTCACCAGGTTCATGATATTCTACAAAAGTCTAATTCCAAGTACAAGTAGTGCCATGATCAACATCGGGTGCCACATAAATTTCAGGTGGGTGACAAAGTTTTGTTGCACTTGCAAAAAGAACGCCTTACAAGGACCCATCATAAGCTTCTCCCACTCCATTATGGGTCGTACACTACCACCAACGCTTTGGGTGACAATTCTTTTGAGCTCAACATTCCCCCTTTCCTTGGTCTGCACTCAGTCTTCAACGTGGCTCTCCTTCGGCTATATTTCCCACCATTATTAGACACCTCAGAGATAGCAGAGTAGTTGAAACCAACAAAAATCAACCCTGACTGCATGCAATAGGAATCCAATGATCATATTGTAGACACACATATCAAGGTTACTCGACAACAAAGGATCCATGTTTATCGAGTCGTCAAAGCAGGGCAGCCCCTACACCAAGGAAAGTGGCTCACCCGGGACCAAATTCAACAAAATTTTCCTCATCTGATGGGGGAACTCAACGCAATGGATACCATTGTTTCCTAAGGATGGAGGATTGATCTAGGTGGATATCGGTGGCCACCCACCTTTTCCAACTGGCTCAAAGCAGTTTTCTGGCAATTTTGGTAATTTACTATTTTTTGTAGTTTTTAACTTACAGGGCTATTTTGAGGGCTAAATGAAGGTTTTTCGGGATCAATCTTCTCAATGATATCGAAAGGCTCTGATTGAGCCCCCAAAATTAATATCCTTGATGATAACTTTCCAACGAGCTATCATGCACCGCAAACAGAGATCGTATGCAAAAGTTACAACCCCGGGAAGTTGATGTACTAACTTACCCAAACGGGGCCCACATGACCTTTGGCGCTTCATCTCCTAGGGTTAGGTTTTTTTGATGTATAGGCTTTGTGACATTCCAATTTATTGTATAAAGGCCTTCATAGCCTCATTTTAATCATATTCTTGTGAATGAGCTCAGCCCTCACATCTCTTCTCAGAGATAAGTCGCCAGCATTCCAGCAAGCTTGTTTTCCGCTGCATTTTACAGTTTCATCTTATTTCCTTATTGAATAGAAAACAAATTTTACTCTATCTCTGATATTCTGTGTTAAAAATATTTTAATAATCTGTATTCATTTCGTTTTTCTCATAGAATCTGGATCAGTTGCTCCAAAGTTAGGTTGTCCTCTCCCTTTCATGAAAAAGTGTTTATTTTAATGCAAGTGTGTTTTTCCTTCTTTTATGCAAAAGTGTGTTTTTATTTATGAAAATTTAGTTTATTTATGATGAGATGACTTGTGCGAACCGATAACTTGGTGACAATAGGGTTCCAGTAACACAAGGAGTTCAAGTTTGGTGTGTTTTATTTTTGAAAATAGTTTTAAAATTCATATCTTTGATGATAAATCATTTTTGGGTTGCTGTAAGAACCCTCGAGCACTAATTTGTGTTGCGAGACAGGGATCGTCAACCAGATAGAGTAATTCAAAGATGATCAAGAGCTTGAAGAATGATCCTCTAAGAACTTTATCACATTCTAGCAGCAACTGGGATATCCGCCTCTCAGGAAGAGCATATCTTGACAGCATTAAAAAAATTATTTATCTTTCCATAAGAAGATTTAGAAGTCCCTTCAGATTCCTCTTGTCAATTTGTTGAGGAGACTAAAGAATCATGGATAGAATTCAATGGAGAGAAACCATTGGAACATGAGATTGAGGATTTCTTAGCATGCCTCTCAGTAGATCTTGTATGTACTCCAAAGACCAATCAACTTGAAGAAGATAAGCTGCGTAGCGTGGAAAAGGAGGACATGTCGTGTGGCCTAAACAAAGAAGGGAAACAAGAATATCGTGATCCTATTGAAAGATGGTTCCAATTAGTTATCAGGTCATACTATTGTTTGATCTCATCATCAAAGAAGTTGGTCCTCCATACTCCAATGTGCATTCAAATTTATGTTTTAAACCCGAGTATGAATATATTTCTAACCCTGTTACGCAGATGGCTTCACTGGAAGTATTCCTATACTTGAAGTACATTTTCTTTTGTTCAATTAGAGTAGTATAGTAAATAAATAAATAAATGTTTCATATAAGTGAAATTCAACCTATCTTTCATACTTTTCATAAATGGGAATGTCAAAAGTTAACAAAGTAATCGGTTTAAGATCTTTTGTTCCTATAGAAGATTTCTTTTTAAAAGTTATGACAATTTTGTTTGGAACCTTATGAGAAGGTAATCTCTTTATCCTATGAATGCACACATAATACTGGAAGGGTATTTTCAAAAGTGGAGGACACTTAAGAGAGTACTTCATGATCTATTTCCTCTAATTTCTTCTTTCTCCTTAAGTTGTTAAAAATATGCATTCGTGCTTTATCATTACCTATCTATTTTAAGACCTCTATTTCACAAGGATGATCGATTAAGTGATATTTCTAATAGAAATTGAAACTGAATGTTAATTCTAGACTATTTTATTCATAGATAATAATTTTTGGTCAAATAAATCATGAATAAAGTATGCATTGTTCAACTTTTGACATTTTCCCTAAATTTTCTATTTGTAAGCATGAATAAAAATCTAGTTTTAATTAGTTCTATTGGTTTGTTTTTAGGAGTTGTTCGCAGCCCTCTCAGCAACCCTCCTTATTTTTTTAGCGTCTCACATTGTGTGCATGCGGGCATGCAAAACCTCAGGCATGTGGGAGTGGTTGTTGGTATCTTCAGATTCTTTTCAACTTATGTCAACAAGTCCAAATTAACATGTTTAGTGCTAGAATTTGGTAGTCATTTCTAGAATTTTGGTACCAGTACCAAATTTCTACATTAGTTACCTACAGAATTCGAGTACCAGTACTAAATTTCTGCATTAGTTTCAGTACCAAGCAGTGATCAGTTTCAACCATCATATTTTACACAGTTTCTGCTGCAGCCCATAATACACATAAGGTTATTCTGGTAGCTTAAACAAATTTAGCACGTATAATCTGATCTGATACTGTTACTATTGAGCAATGATTGTAAGCATATTTTTTTTACATACTGAAACTCAGAGTATTCTAGTCAAATTGTGAGGTCCGCAAATTCTAGTTTGAAGATCATAAGGACATGTTCTAGTACTATCCTCTTTCGGTACTGCAACAACTTGTCTGATACCAGTTAACAATCTGGTACTGGTGCCAAAGTAATATGATCATTGACTTGTACTTGACATTGTTTCCACTTCAGGTCATTGGAGGTATGAACCAATCTTTTATTATTCTTTCTATAAAAGAATCATTTAAGTCTTGTGTTGAACTGTTCTTTACTTTTATGTACACCTTCCTTGTACATTGTTACACTCACCCCTAAATGTATCATCCTTGTTACCCTTTAAAGAGAGATTTTCACATTCATCTCTATATGATAATGGGTGTGTCTACCTTATTACTTCATCCTTCTGAAAAAGTGATTAATAATTGAAACATCCATTGAAAAGTGGTGACACCATTATGTCTAATACTAACCTAGTTGATTCAACAAGATCTTATCCAAGTTTCTCTTACAAGCTTCTCTTGGGCGGTATTGATGAAATTTTTTATGTGGTGGACCACTCATGTAAAACCTCAATGGAATTTCATGAGAATCCTAACATGATTAACTAGAGGGACCTCTTAATCATTATCCGATATGTTCCATTTACATTGAATCACTGATATTTAAGGATAATGTGGATGATGTCACCCTTAGGATAAATACAAATAATCAATTATGTGCCTAATAAATCTAAAACACTCACGTACCACCTGCCTTCCTTATACTCTAAAACTGTCAATGAACAATATACATCATTCTAAATCTTTTGAGTAGTATAATAAAATGAAGTATCAGAAAGTACAAGTAAACCTATCGGGGTACTTAACAGGCATGCTAGCAGTGAGGCCATGCTTGTATGGTACTAAGGTAAACCTGTTGGGGTATTGAACAGGCCTGCTGGTAGTGGGGCTATGCCAGGTAAAGAGATTTGAAAAACATAAATCGGCACACCTAAAACTAAATGAAAAACCCTTCGGTCTCATTTTGAAGAAATCATTATCAAATAAAAGCTAGGAGATGACCTTTATATCTCTCAAATGATGTTCTAAAGAACCTTATAGTATCCACCTTAGGGTTCTATCCTTAAAATGAATAGGTTTGCATGAAAGTGGGACCCTTAGTGTGTGTAATTCACCCTACCTAAGCAAGAAGAGCTATATCTCTATAAAATTAGATAAGAGATGAGTTAATCATCTCGGGATGTATTCTTTTATGTGTTCCTTTCTTCAAATGGGATACAAACTATAACTATATCAGTTTTATTTTAAAGTTAAAATATCTAAAGATCTATGAGTTAAAATTCATTTGTGAAATATCTTGGCCAAATATTAGAGTCACATCTGACCCTTGTTCCTAATTATTTTCCACAACAGATTGGATAAGACTTAATGTCAAATCATTAACGACTATAATCTATTACTCATGACTCCACATATCCAAGCATGCCATTTCGTACTACCTTGTTGACATCATAAACATAATTAAACATTATTATAAAAGATGCTCCTCTGAATGGCATCCCTATTCAGATGAGCGTCATTATAACCGTTTGTTGGCCCTTGACTAGGTTTTGTGGTCTTAATTACGAACCTTTGTAATTATACCACCTTTGCGACTTGGGTTCATTAGTTTTCTCAGGTATTTCACTCTGTTCCAGTACCAAACCTTCCTCTCGTATAAAATCTGGTTCACTACGTTAAAACTAAGAATTTATTTCAAGATAGACATGGGGGTTGATCGCCATGAACCTGTGTTTATGGTGTTTCAAGAGACGGAAGAATATATGACATGCAAATAAAAGTTTGAAAGGGATGGATGGATACCCTTTCTAGAAAAATTTCTAGGGCACCATGATCAAATGCCCCAAGGCTTTTGCACATAATTATGATGGTGAGACCGTTCAGTTGGGCTTTCGAAATTTTGAAGATCGTTGTTGCATGAGGACATGCAATGGATAAGGCATGTGGGAAATGTTGGGTCTCCTTTTTGACATCCACATAAACCTTACTTTTGTGACCTATATTGAATATGTTGCCTAAAACTATGAGTAATCCATTCATTTTGCTCAATGATACACTCATTTAGCTATCTCTTGGTGTACATGAGGTAATAAATGTTTAACCTATGATTTTCATGGTTTAATGATAGTTATAATCGTTGTCTATGTGATTTATTCCATATAATAGACTTGTTGTTGAAATCATATTAAGATAGGGTTCTAAGACAACACTCAAGGTCATCTGGTACTCACACTCCAAGTCATCTAGTACTAGAAGGTTCTACAATCATCTGGTACCTACGCTCATTTGGTACTCACACTCCAAGTCATCCGGTACCAAAATTTTCTGCAGTCATTCGCTACCTGGGCTCATCTGGTACATGTGCTCATTCGATACCAGTGTTTATTTGTCACATGTGCTCATACGGTACCAACATCCTACATGCATCCGGTACCAGATATAGTTTGAAAATTTGGAATGCTTCTAGAGGAAAATTAGGGACATGGGTTTTGTCCAAAACGACGTCGACATGCAGACATGTTTGTCATAACTCTCCCATATCGTACGTGTGGAATGATTATGCAAAAATTAGTAAAAATCTCAAACTACCAACTTGTGCCTCGATTTTCTTGCAAATGGTATCAGATCTAGAAATTCTACGATATGGGTTTTGTCTAGAATATGGAAAATTGAGTAAACATTAGGAATTTTTTTAAAATTCATTTTTTTTTGGAATATATGGGTGGATCTCTAACTTGAATCTCCCCAAATTGATCAAAAACTCATTTTTTTTTAGATTTATCCTAAAATTGAAAAAATTGTTTTATGAGTTTGGGAATTTGGGTTTATCCATTCCTCCATGGATTTAATGTATAAATAAGAGCCTTATAGGGATGAGAAGGGTATCCATTATTGTCTTGAAGTTTTGGTAAATGAGAGATTTATTCTTGTGAGAAAGCTTTAAGGAGTTGTTAGCCATGTAAAAACAAAGTTTTCTTATCTCAATGAAGAATTGAATGTTGCTGCCACATTGAGCATCCTTATAGCTTGATCCGAGTCTTTCATAGCAACACTAACCTCCTGGGAAGGGCCCCTCAGTGAGGTTAAGTATTGCCATAATTTATTTATTTTGTAAATTAGTATTGTGTTGTTTGTTTACATACAATTCAATTCTAGTTTTGATTAATGATTGGATTCAATTTAGATGCATTTCAATTTTGTCCTTTACATTAGTTTTGGTAATTAAAACTCAGAGTTCATTTTACCGTTCATTTGTATGCACCAATCCCGTAGATATATGTTTTAATGTTACTTTCATTAATTGTTTCCAATACTTTGTTTTGTTCAGTTCATTCTCATTGCATTTCAATTCATTTCCAAACCTTCTTCCCATATGTGCATCTTATCCTTTCTTCAAAAATCGATTGGAATAATACTCTTCAACATCACATTCATATGATCAAATTTCATATTCGCTGCCACCTATTTTCATTAACAAACACATACCTTTTGGAGTTGCTATACTCATCTATATTCAATGCATACACAAAGATCAATTGTAGAAGGTATCATTCGCTCTCCAATTCTTCATATCCCACTTGCAATTCTGCCCACAAACACTCTGCCACACCCACAAATTATGTCCACACATTCTCCCTTTGTTTCAGATCTAATCCATTCCATCATAT
>JASDQU010108162.1:60909-74968 GCA_032191745.1 Picea mariana | reverse complement strand
GGGGGTTTTGAGGGTTTTGACTTAACAAACCCTACAGGACGATTCGACAGTGAAAGATTCCACCTAGCTTGTCCCAAGCTTGGTCTCGGAGATGCAATACTCTCCCATACCATTCTAGTTCCAAATCTACTCAATGCAGGAGGGTTCTACACCAGCCACAGGCACAAGAAGAGAAGGAGGGCGCACCATTGGGGGTTTCCAGCAAAGGGGGTGCACCATTTATTGAAGGAAGGTTCATTGCAAGAGTTTGAGGGATCCCTTGGAGATTTGAGCACTTGGGTTTTACTTGTAGGGCCTTGGCCATGATTTTTAGTGCCTATTGAGAGAGTTCTATGGTACAGATTATTTCCTAGAGCATTGGGACGAATTGGAGAGAAGAGGACATTTTGGAGATTTAGATCTATTCAGTTTGGAGGGGTTATACTTCAGATCTGACCCTGAGACTTCACATATTGACTTGCAGTGTCTCGATCTATCTTTCTAGCAAGTTTCGGGGCATTTGGAGGCCTCCTTCATCACGACCGAAATTATAAGGTTTGACAGTTTTAGGAGGACGCAACTCCATTGGAGGATTCAGCATTTGAAGGAGTTTCCCTTGGTATTTCCGCTTGAGATTTCAGGAGGGGATTCTACTCGTCCTGATCTACAGTTCAGCATCTTCAGCGTAGCATTTGGAGGTCTTTGATAGAAGGGACGAATTATTGAGGGTCTTCAGGGTTTCAGCAAGACGTGGCATCTTCCAGCTTGGGGGTTTAGCATTTTTTATGGCCCAGATCTACTCTTGCATTGGTCTTCAGTGAGTATTCGGCCTTTGGAGGCTTATAGCATCTTCTATTGGAGCATTTTGTAGCAGCTTCTATCTTCTTTATTGGAGCCGTCTGTTGAGCATTCCAGATCGGCCTTCTCATTGTAGCAGGTTCTTCTATTTATGAATAAAAGCAGATTTGAGATGTTTTGGCTTGTCTATCATGTTGTTGATCTTGCATATGGTTGAGGTATGTTCCATGATCGTATCTCCTTGTTTATTACTGCAAATTCACATATAAACCATCATTATAACCCTAAGCGTAACCTAAAGGATCACTGTAAGCAAAGTGTTTGACGAAATACCACAACCAATAAAAGTTTTAAAAGACACCCAAAACCGTGATGTTCCTTGCATCTTGGCTTGGGAACATTACAGATGAGTTGTCAATGAGATCTAGATCTAGAAGTGGTCAAATCTATGTACTATTAATTGATCTCAAGAGATCAATACAAGTTTAGAGAATGACTTAAAGCCTTTTCCACCAAGTTCTTGTTTGTTCTATTTCTTAACACATCTGGAAAAACACTGTAAAGGAATCAAATACAAAATACAGCTTTAGAATCTAACACCATGTTTGAAAAACACGACCTGATCACCTATGTCAAGATCCTCTTATTTATCCTTGAATTTCACCTGCCCTGACTATCAAGCAAACTTCAACATATGTTTCTAATAACACAAAATTACACAAAAATGAATTTCATGCTGCGTCTTGAAAAAAACTGTGAAGGCATTAAATACAAAAATATAGCTTTAGAATCTAACACCATGTTTGAAAAACACAACCTGATCGTCTCTGTCAAGATTCTCGCATTTCACTTACCCTCACTATCAAGCAAACATCCACATACAAGCATGCACGGGGGGTTCCTATGTTAAATTCATTAGACAACCCTTACAATGGAAGACCATGGAGTTCACGCTCATACAAAAATTAAAATAGAATCTGATATGTCAAATGGCTCCTACAGAGACAAGCGGATCACCAAACGCATTCAGATTTTATCAAGTGAATCAATATAGTGGAAAAGCTGGTTCAACATGCGTGTCTGGCCTGCGGAAATTTGCCACTAATAAAAGGGACCTACTTCAGATCTTCCATAGATAACATTGAAACCAAACATAATTTGATTTTGTTTACAAAGGCAAAGGCAAAGTTTTGGCAAAAAGCATAAGAAAACAATGCAAAACTAGTATACAACAAAACAATTAAATAAAGGAGCATGATGTAAAATCAATGCAGGTTTCCCAAATTTACAGTTTTAAGTAAAATTCAAGGGAGTGATCTTCCTTTCCACAATATATTCGTATCCGTGCAACCAATTAAAGTGTGCACATTCCATAGTTCCAAACAATGTACTTGATTATTCGCAGAGAATGGATGAAGGAATGGCTGATGATATAGGGTTTCAAATTTCAAAATTCGTTACATGTTTAGACATATCTCTACTGAATTGGTAAGCTCAATACCAGGGATCCCATTAAAGAATCATGGATCTGTATGGTCTGTCATTTCCTCTTCACAAGAGGAATATTCATCATCACTGATTTCATCACTACTGCTTTCATCTTCCTGTTTTCTTCCTTCAAGTTCAGACTTGGCATACTTTGCAGAGTGCTCTGATTAAAAAAAACAAGACGAGTAAACTTTTTCAAAGACAAGATAGCAACATCAATAACACCCTACATATTACTTTAAAAGATGACACATAAATGCTGTATAGAATACAACTACTGGAAATGAATGAACATTCAAAAGAGTAATAGTTGGTAATTAATACCTTTAACTCTCTGGTCATAGAGGTTCCTATCGCGCATCATTAGAGCAGCAGCTTCTTCGTTCAAGGGATCAGTTGGATTTGGATACAACAAAAGTTGAGGGAGAAACACTTCAAATATGTTTGATAAATCTACATAGAAACAACTAATTATTCAATAAAGAAATTAAAAATTACCACCAAAAAACGCAATTCACAGTGAGCCCCTGAGTTTTGAATACTTGGGTTAGACGTCAACTAAGTACCACCCTAGAAATCCAACAGTAAACCATAAACAATCCAAAGTGCATACAAACAAATTGACATTTAACTTACCAAACATTGGACTCCAACTCTGATTGAGTACATCCAAGCACACTGAGCCCGACCTTAATTACAAACAATTTCAAACATAGTTAGGATTTCACTGCTTTGATAATGCCAACCCATATAAGAGGGATAAAATGTTAAGCAAGTATTATTAGAATCCCACAAATAAATTCAGTATACAAACCCTCACATTTCATCGACATTGGGATGATATATCCTGTTCAGAAAACCTATAGAAGGAGATTTATATGGGTAGGCATCTGGTATTTCCACATGGATCTTCCAAACCCTACCGTTGTAGGGACCTGCACATTAATATTACCCAGAGCTATATGAAATCAAATATCAGACACTTCATAAATAAAACAATATTAGCCATATAAGGACTACAAATGAAACAGCAGTTTAGTGCTTGTCTTTATGAACTTCAACATGAACTCATTTATCGTGTGTGTGTGTGTGTGTAGAGAGAGAGAGGGAATTGCATATCTACAAATCAAAATATCATAAGTCATTGCAAAACCAAAATTTTCCTTTATTTATTAGAGTTTAGACAATACATAACCAAAATTTGTTTTTATAGAGTAGGTAGGCAACACAATCAAACTACAAGAAGAAAAAAGACAGTAAATATCAAATGTCAAGCTCATCAAGTTGGACATCATAAAGTTGATATCCATTGGTTTCATGTGTAGTGAGTTGCCTGTGATGCTGAAATTGCACCTCTGACGGAATCTTCACCTGAAATGAGATAGGCCAAAGATATCTCCAAAAGTTAAAATACTCACACTGCACATCCCAAATCTTTGCAAGCACTGAATCATACTCTCTTTCTTTCCAGACTAATACTCATCTTTCTTTCAAGACGAAGGCAAAAAGTGAAATGTTGAAAATTGTAAAAGAAAATCATACAGTGCAGACTGCAATTTTTTACAAGTGCAATTTGGAATCTTGGATTAGTGTAGGCACGTGATTGGCTTGTGCACAGCAGGAGCATCTTGGGCATGGATCAGTTCAAGAGCACTGAATTTCTGGCCCAGATGTATTTGTGGCACAGAAAGTTTTGGTGCAGGAGCTGACTTGGTGCTGTAGGGATGACTTGGAACAGCTTGACGACATGACACATATTAATGAGTTGAACATGATCATTGCAGAGATTTGATTTGGTAAATTTTGATCTTTTACCTGGTCAACTTTGATTGATGGGTAGTTGGGCACCTACCTTATTTTATAGAGAGCATGTGGAAGACTTGGTCAAATTGATCCTTGACTTAGTCAATTCCGTCACTCACCCAAACCTATAAATATGTGATCTCCCCCCTCATTTGAGGTCATTAGATAGCTTGTGAGAATTTAAACTGTGAGCCAGATAACTGTGAATTTGACAACCATAGGCTGTAAGCTTTTTCATCTGAGCCATTGGAGCTGTAAACTTTCTTCGAGCGGCAATATTTTCATGATGAATGTGTTTTACAGTATGTATTTCTGAGTTTACTGTTAAGTTTCAGAGTCAATTTTTCTTCTGTTAAAACCGTTAGCATGTAACTGTTAACCATAATTTTGTTCCATTAACAATGATGCCATCCATAAAAGACAAATACGGATTTGGTATCACCCAGATAAGATGCAGTGCTAATCTGTAAAAGGTGTGATGTTTGAAATTTGGAGAACAGCTGTGCAGGCCAAAATCCTACACCGGTATAAGAAATTGGTTTGGTGTGATTAGTAGGGCTCTAGGAGCATTATTTGCCCTGTGCCCAGAAGATCATTGTTTTCTGAGTAGAATTCCAGAAGTGCAGATTTTCCAAAACGGTATCAGATCTGTTATCGCACAGTTTGTAGTTTGGGCAAAGCCCAACCCAAGCAACAAGTGTGAGACACAACTGGGGACACCTATCACTGTCACCTATATAGATTTCCCCCTTGTTTCAGTGATAAACAAGTCCAACACAAGGGAGGCTTTCCGGGTGACCCTAGGGGGGTTGTAAAGGAGAAGCCAAGGAGAAGAATGAAGCACCCCTATAGGTCACAATGAAAGGGTCTAGGAGCTTGATGAAGGTTGAGTATCGGTCAAGGAAAGGTTGCCAATGGAGAGTACCTGCAAAACTAATGTTACACAAACAAAACCCCAAAACCAAGACAATGTATGATGAAAATAAGCCCTAGAACAAGAGGGAAACAGCAAGTTATGTTTGATGTCCTAAATTTGCAACAGTAAGGAAATGTATATCAGCAATGAAGAATCAAAACAGCTGCAAATTGAACCGTCAAAATCAAGTATGATATTGGAAGATAAAGCTTGTAACTAGTACACAATGTTACAATGTTCGAATCAAGATCTTGATAGCAAAGGAGGGTTGTTTAAGAGTGTTATCAGCAAGTATTTATGACAGCCCAATGGCTGTAGCAAACTTTTGCTACAGAAGCAAGTTCTAACCACTGAAAGTAGCAAGTAAACCACCCAATCAATAGCTTATCATCAGTAGAACAATTATCACAGCTTACAAGTAACTTTCAGCGGTAGAAAAGTGGAAAAAGAGTATGAGAGAGTAAGTTTGTTGCAGCCCTAATGGCTGTAGCTTAATGTTTATTACAGCAACACAATCACTTAGCCAAGCAAGATGCCCTTGGAGGGAAAGAGAGCCTGTTATCCCCCACTTTTAGGGATAACTAGGAGATCATGTCTCGAGGCCCACAGGTCCTAGACATGGAGTACCGAGAGCCGGATCGACTTTAGCATGGCCCTGGAGGACCCATCTTTTCTCCCTTTCAGCGCCTCTACCTTGCCAGCAGCAGCGGCATCTATCACCATCGGCTTGGTCTTGTGTCAGAGATGGTTCTTGCTCCATGAGGTAATGAGTCCGGGTATCATGGTATGTGTCACTTTGATCATCAAAACCTTTGAATATGTGCATTTGATTCCTTTCGTTTCTAACAAATGCTTGGATCTTATACTTGCCCACTTGACCATGTCTGGGGGGATTGATCGGATGCCCTAGTAAGCCTATGTTCGTAGGTTTTGGTTTACCACTGGGGGGAATTTCTGAAAAGCCATCGTCTGCTCCCGTCATAGCTCCACTTTTTCATCTTACTTCTTGCTCATCTGCCCCATTACACCTGTCTGGGCACTGGGTTGACCTATTTTCAAGATTGCACCTTATCTCATGGGAAGAAGGGGCTAAAGGCCCAGAAGGTAAAAGAAAACTGGCAAAGATAAAAGCCTAAGAATAAAACCTCGAGATGCTTCGCCCAAGGATCCCCGAGAAAGCAATAAAAGGCTTCTCAGCAAGAAACAAGAGGGACCCGTAAAAAATAATAAAACAAGACCTATTCAAAGGATAGGGTGTCTCATCACGAGCCAGCCTATTAGGTCCATGGGTACCTAGCAGTATGACATTACCACCAGTTGGTTACCACGCCAAGGTAGTGACTCTTGGTTGCATGGCCAAGGGAAAGGGGGTCTCATCATGAGCCAACATTCTCATTTCTGTGAAAGTACTTGTGGGTAACGCTATCACCACTAGCCACCACGCCAAGGCAATGTCCCTTGATTAGCCTCTTGAAGAAAAAAGCAATAAAAAATAAAAGAGTAAAAAAATAAAGAATAAAAGGCAATGAATGGGCTTGGAAAAATTTGCATCTAGGAGAGGTGCAGTTCGCCTTCTACAAAGGCACCCACAGGTAAAGCTTTGCATCCTCTGCTCTCACTGCACCCACTTGCTTGGACATCCCTTGCCCACATCACCCACTTACATGGCTCATATGAGGTCTCTTCCGGAAACTTTCCTCTCCCAGTGGACACTAGCCCAATAGGACGCCCTGTCATTTTCCCCAAACTTGTATTGCAGGCTTGTGTAATGTCTTTGAGCTTTTAACTGAGGTATTAGGGATTTTATGCACATGTTTAATAATATTGATGATGAGATGTGATTGACATTGCTATGATCTCTGTGACTTATGAGCCCATGGAGGGCGTAGTTATTGATGTGCAGGATCATGCCCGACGGACAGGTACCATTTTGAACCGGTACACATGGGGAGATGATCAGTTCGAATCTCCATGGGGCTGAAGAGCCCACCAAATGGATGTTGAGACCCCATCAGGGGGCAGAGACAGGACAGAGATGGATTAGAGGCTTTGCACCGGAAAAGAGGAGGACGTTCCACGAGAGGCACCCTGGCAGAACTTGACCTAGGGGGGTTGTGCCCTCTCCATTGAACGTTGACCCTGGAAGGCCCAGGACATCACCCATGATGATCATGACATCATCCAGCCTTGTGGACGTCTTGGGAGGCAAATTTGGCAGTGTTGGCACGTGTGGCAAGTTGGAGAAGCCCAAGGAGGGCTAACGTTTTGCTCCAAGATGTTGCATTTTCCCTAGAAGGGGCTAACGTCACCCTAATAGGGGCATGACGTCTCTCTTTAGCTTGATTAGGGTTTAATTTTGAACATTTAATGTAAAACAATATGATTTTTAGTATTTTGGCCTTGCTGGCCTTTTATTGACCTAAAAGTGAAATTAGGTCATGGTACAATATAAATTGAGGGGTTTTTACCTTCATTTTTTTGATCATCTCTCCCTCACTCATTAGTGAGGTCTGAAATTTGCGCCACTCTTGGAGTTTTGGGCTGAAATTGTGAGGCGCACTTGTTGAAGGAAGGCATTTTTGGATTTCTATTGGCATTTCTTTGCATTTCTTGATGTAAGGTGTTACAACTAGGGTTTTCTATGTTATTTCTTGGTGAAATGTAAGTAAATTTCTGCAAAACTTCTTGATTGAATGGTTGTATTGTCATTTCTTGCATTTATTGTTATAATTTGTTGAATAAACCCTAGGTGACAAGCACACATTGTAGGTCCTTGTCTCATGTCCCCGTCAAGATTTTTCAGCCATTATTTGAAGAGAGAAAGAGCCTAGCCTTACCTACACTTTTTCCCCCTCTTCTTTTGCTAGTCGTTTTACTTTTCTAAGCTAAGAAGAAGAAGACTCATCAGGGCCTAGTCCTTCTACACCTTGATGAGTTGATTTTCTAGGGTTTGCTAGTAGAGCCTTGCTATAGCAACACGTTGCCTGCAAGAACCTCTTGTCTTAGTTTTATGTCATTTTCTGAGCTAGTCGTTTGCCATTTGACCTAAGGAAGGAGGAGAGAGCATTGAGGCCTAGTTCCCCTACACCAAAGTGAACCTCTCTCCCCTAGGGTTTCATCCTTGAGGCCTTGCCTTAGAAACACCTCAAAGTCTAACCCTCTTGTCCTTAGTGCTATTATTTTCACTTGATCCTTCAACTTTTGTGTCCTCTACTTTTGACTCCATTAACCCTGAGGCACTAATCTAAAAAACCTCTTGTCTTGAGTAAACTTGATCACAAAACCACTCTCAATACTTTGAATGAAACCCTAACTACTCTAACCCTAGCTTAAAACTAACCCTACTAACTGAATGTCGCCATCATCTCTTGCTATTAACCTCATTGTGCAGCTATCGTCCTATTTATGAGCAATTGAATGGTTATTAAAGGGCATTATTAGAATGAAGTGTTGATTGTTACATTGAATGCCATGTTTTCCTTAAACATTTATTGAAGAAGTGACATTATATATATCATTGCTATTTTATAAACATTGACTTCATCAATATTTATTATTCAATTGCTTACATATATCAGATATTCATTGATTATATGAAGTACTAACCAAGTGAGCAAGCTTGCATATATCAGTTTCTTGATGCTTTGTCTCAGGCAGGGGTATCTCTATTTTTGGGTTATACTTCCCTTTATTGGTTGTTAGCCGGACTATCTGCTCTGTGGTGACTTGTGAGGGGGATTTTACCTTTATCTTATAATCCTTTTCCTTCTCAAAACCCCAGGTCACCGGGGACGTCTCCCCTGGGCCTTACCTCCCTAAACAGAAAGAACCATCCCATTGAGGTGACATTGGGTGGGATTGGTTCCAGTTATGCCAGTTTGCCTCTTCATATCTAGGTTTTATCCTAACTACAAACTGTGCGATAACAGAGCCAATAACACATAGAATTTAAATCCAACCTTGAACAATTCAATCTCTTAAATTTCACGTTTACCAATGCAACAATATTCAATCTCCAATGCAATTAGTTCCTTATCTATTGGGTTAATGGAGTCTCTTTTTTGGTCACAACCAAGTTAAACTAGGGTTTGATGATCTTCTAGGGGTGTAAACCCTCTTACTCCCTAGAGAAGATAAACCCTAGCAAGGTTTTTCTACAAGGGTGTAAACCCTCTTACTCCTTGTAGCAATCCTTGAGCCCTTTCAATGACAACAGCAGAAATTTCCTTGATGGAGGGTGTATACCCTTATACTCCTCCTAGGGTTTAACAAAATAACCTTGAAGTCAAGAAGAAACACACAAAATTGCAGAAATTCCTTACCTAATCCAAGAAATAGCATGCAAAACCCTTTACTTATCAAAGAAATTCCAACGATTTTCCATGAAGAAGCATCCAAGAGAAGTCGCTAGCCTTTATTCCACCAATAGACAAGTGTAGCATCCATAATGAGCAAAAAATAAGAGAGAGCAAATTGCCTAAGAGGGCCGAAATTTCAGTCCAAGAGTGATTTATCAAGTGATGAGTTATGATTTGTGACAAATGACTTGCCTCATATTTATATGAGGAAAACCAAGCCCTAGTTTGTCCACTTTACAATTAAACCCATAATTTTAGGCTAAAACATAAGTTACAAGAATAAATTTGCAAATCGTTTTGCCTTTTTTCCCACATAGGATACAAAATGACCAAAAATAATCAAATGATGGGACATTAGCCCATAACATTTCTCTCAAAGGTGGCACATGCGATAGAAAAGCCTCCAAAGGCTAGGACGTCAAGTTAGAAGAGTGCCACATCATCCCCAAATTAAGCAATAGAGTGGGGCTTCAAGCCCACAACATCACCAAATGTGCCAAACATGCCTCCCAAGAGGGGCATTTCGGCATAGAAGGGTGGCGTCATCCTTCCTTAATGGTTCCAAGCATCATTCAAGTGCTAAAGTCACCGTCCCAATTACAACGTTCATCTTCCAAGGCCTCTAATGAGTGGGGCGCTACATCCAAGCAATGGGATTTCAAGCCCCTATGGAGGTCCAAGTGACTAAGTTCCTCCATGAATAGCTTTCACCAAGCAAGGTCCTGCAAAGACAAACAAGTACGCCCTCCAAGGGTTCACAAGTCACATGTATTATGCCAAGTAAGCCACATTTAATAAAAGAACCACTCAAACATGTGCATTAAATCCCCTCTTTTCAAGCTAAACAAAATTACAAATGCTCAAAGACCTTATAAAATTTGCCAAATTTAGATATGGGAGGGTTGTCATGGTGCCCTATTGGGTAGATCAATCCCCAAGTCAAGAAGTGTCTCCCAAGAAGACCCTCTCTAGGTCATGTAGTGAATATGAGGTGGATTGGGGTAGTACCTTTAGGCATAGGGTTCTTGACATATCAAGGGCTCATATTGTCTCATCTATGGGAGCCTTTGTGGAGGGTGTGTTGCATCCTTCGTTTGCAATGCAACATTTTTCCAAGCCCTTTTATTTGTTGTTAATTTATTATGGTCCAAACATTGAGTGGTATGTGCAATGGAAAGTAAAAAATATCGCAATGCCACTTGGAGTTAGGAACGCATTGAGTTCCATATGCACTGGAAATTAAAAGACACCGCAAATGCATTCCCCCATCAAGCAGGACATTTATTAATTATTCTCTTATTTTTAAAAGGTCCTTCATTTTTTATGGAGAAGCATTTCATTGCTCTCAAAACCTCAGGGAAAGCATCTAGAAGGATAGATTTATGGATTTTGACTTTTTCCAGCTACAACACCTCTGGGCCCTTAGCCCCTTCTCCCCGTGAAATGAGGTACAAGCCCTTCTTGGGGTCAATAAGCCCAAAAACCCAAAAGATGAGGAAACGGAGGGGAAGAGGTGTGAAAAGTGAAAAGTATGTGCGGGAATGGTACGATGACCCTTCAAGGAGATCCCCTAGTAGCACCCTTTCCCCGAGGGTGACCCACTTACTAGGAAACCATGTCAATCGCCAAGGTGAAATAAGGCAAAAGGTATAATTTCCAAGCAAATGTTCTATAATCAAGAAAGGACCCTTTGCAACATGCTCAAATGCTTCAATTATTAAAGTGACACTTACCATGAGACCAGACTTGTTACCTCATGCAACAAGGCATGTTGTCCTTTCTGGGCCAAGCTAGTGTGGTGGACGTTGCTATGCTGTTGACAATGAATGGTGATGTGTGTGGAGAGGAGGGGCTCTATCTGCTCAATGTGGGCTCAGTTGATCATCTCGCTCTCGGCACTCCATGTCTTCTACCTACGGGCCTTGAGACATCATCTCCTTAGTTACCCCTAGGTTGGGGGGGTAACATCTGGCTCCTACATGGGGACATGTGCTCGTCGTATAGCAAATGAGAACCTTAGCATATCCTAGTAAGACTTGTTCCTACACATACTCAAGCAAGATATTAGAGCATCGAGGGGTGGATTGCTCACCCTTTATTCATGTAAGCAAAAACTTCAAAATTTCAAAATTGACAACTATTCTTTAAAAATAATTTTTTTCATTTTTCGAAAACTTCTAACTAACATGTAATATGATTCAAGAAAATACATTACGACAACCATGAATAAATGCAATAGAAACAATATGTAAAGCAAAGCATGAAAGCAAATGCAAGTACCCTACAATGACCACACAAATGCAATGCAGAAAAGCAAATGACCTACCTACTTACCTAGGGCTCGAGGCCCGTAAAAGTCAAACCCCAAAGATGTCAAGTGAAATCGTACAACCAATGCAACCAATCAATCATCTAATCAAGGTATCTCCCCTTATGCTTAATCATGTAATACAACAAAGATAAGTTAAGCACATTATAATCATGAGCATAAATGAGCATGCGATCAATCATAGAAAGGAACTCATGGAGGTGGGTGGGAGGGAGACAATCATGCTGGAAAGAATAGCCACAAGCTTGATCAATCCATCTCTGAACAAGACTACCACATATAGACGACGACTCGTCTTCATTCTCACTTAGACTATCACTTCTTCCTGAAGACTGAGAGGAGATGAAAGACCAAAAGAAAACTAAATGGCTGCCCCAAGAAGATAAGAGGTAAGGGACAGCCTCATGTCCAGAGAAAGAAACCTTCCTGCCACTCAAAAAATGTTGCTCCTTCACATGAAAATCCCTGTAAAAATATTGAGGACAAAATACTGTTGCTTATTAGTATGAGTCTCTAATCGTTTCACAACCTCATGTTCATCAAAATTCGAGCGCGAAGATGGTTGAGAATTTTCATCAAATCATTTTTCTGAGTGTTCAAAAGGATAATCCCCAAGGTATGGCTAGAAATCAACACAAGCATACTGCAACAAGCCATCCCCTGGTGAATGAAAAAGGTTTGTGTTCATATCATCCCTAGGCTGCCAAACATCTTAATCGTCTACATATGAAAAGCAACCTTCCAAAGGAAATACTATTGCATTCCTTATCTAGAAGTTATCCTGGATGTCGTAGATGGGATCTCTCCATCGAAACCGAAACAACAAATATCCCATCCACGCTTCCGGACACATATGAAATCATCAATATGATTGTCAATTGTATCTGAGGGTTGCTCCATAAATTTATCTGCATCATTGGAACTGATTGCTTCTTCATCTTCTTGTGTAGGAGGAATTCAAGGTTGGACAACTTCATCAAACAGAAGAATGAATACCAATGTCTCATCCGGATCCTTAATATGTTGCACTTCATCAAAATTCTTCCTTTTCTTCTTGGCAGCTTTCTTCAAGGACATGTTCTTCAAACATCTCTTCATTACAAGGGGCTTAATTCTCAATGAGGAGCACTTCATCTAATTGTTCTCAAAAGAATTAAAAAGGCAACTTTTGTTCTTCTCATCATCATGGGCTTTCTCTTTGGCGGGTGATGTCTCATCAAAATCTTGCACTTCCTCGGAGTCTTCCTCCTCTTCATGGACCTGCTCCTCAAACAATAGTGTTGAATGTTCCTACGAAGATTTTGTTGTTTCAAACGCCTTGGTAAGACAACTAATGAAGGCTTCATCTGCTCGAGTTTTGATGGCCCATTTGTCAAAGAAAAGTTGAAAAGACCTATAAATGAAATGATGCTCTTGGGACAACAACTATTATTGAGAAAAACCCTTTTTCTTGGCTGCAAAGAACTTATAAACTACTTGATTAGTACATCTTCATGACTTAATTTCAAATGAGAAACATATTTGAGAAATTGTAGCACATGATCGACCGTCGAGGTGGGGTTTCCATCAAATTGTGGACAATTATCTTTCCAGTCCTGAGAAATATGATTTGGATACCCAAGGACATTTGTAATATCAGTAAAATGATATCTCTCATGGAAATCCCACGGAACCATGATTCCATTATCTTAAAAGACACCTTAATGGAGATGTCAAATGAGCTCAAGGCTCATTGAAACGGAGGGGGTATTTTCCTCAATGGAGTTGCCATTTAAACTTGTACAAAGTTCATCAAAAGTGAAAAGGGAACTTCCCAAAAATGGAGTTGTTAGGCAAGCTAAAGGCAAAGGCTTTGGGATAGAGTTTCAAGTGTCATTATGGGATCGGAAAGGATTCAAAATCCTCCCTGGAAACAACACCAAAAATGTTATCGCATAGTTTGTAGTTTGGACAAATACCAACCCAAGCAACAAGTGTGAGACACAACTGGGGACACCTATCACTGTCACCTCAATAGATGCCCCCTCATTTTAGTGATGGACAAGTCCAACACAAGGGAGGCTTCCCGGGTGACCCTAAGGGGATTGTAAAGGAGACACCAAGGAGAAGAATAAAGCACCCCTATAGGTCACAATGAAAGGGTATAGGAGCTTGATGGAGGTTGAGTATCGATCAAGGAAAGGTTGCCAAAGGAAAGTACCTACAAAACCAATGTTAGACAAACAAAACCAAGACAATGCTTGATGAAAATAAGCCCTAGAACAAGAGGGAAACAGCAAGTTATTCTTGCTGTCCCAAATTTGCAGCAGTAAGGAAATATATATCAGCAACGAAGAATCACAACAGCTGAAAATTGAACCATCAAAATCAAGTATATGATATTGGAAG